>LSHF01000074.1:0-126850 GCA_001660795.1 Leptoxyphium fumago
CGGGAACCCTCGGATCAGCCACGCTAGGCGCTGCCAGCACATTTCTGAACCCAATGTTTGTGAGGTCGCCAATATACCCGCTCTTGCCAGTGTGCGAGAAGGTCAAGCTGAAGCCCCAGAAAAACCACTGAAAGGTGGTGACAGCAATTGATAGCACGCAAACAAGCCTCACCCCAGCTTGCCCAGCGTCCCGGCCGCTGCACGTTACAAGTCCAGTTCCTCGAGAAGAAGCGCAAGAAGGGTTGGTTCGTAGCAAAGGCCGACGAGGAGACCGTGTGGGAGGTCTGGACAATCGACGTCGCCCAGACTTCGTCAAGAAACGAGGCGGAAGCAAGTCGAAACCCTGATAGCCGCAACAGCACCAAGCTCCCAGATCAAGTTTCTTTCATGTCGCTGCGCCGCTGGCCTGTGCTGGCCGCACCATCTGGCGCGGCGTCCTCCAGGCCGGGCTTCAGCCTGGCGAGTGGCTGGCAATCGTCGGCTCGGGCGGTGGCCTGGGCCATCTTGGTGTCCAGTTCGCCAAGGCTCTGGGGCTAAAAGTCGTCGGCATTGATGCAAGGGATGCCGGCTTGACGCTCTCAAAGGAGTACGGTGCAGATATAGTGGTGGACGCGCGCCAGGGCAATGAAGCGGTGGTGAAAGAAGTCCAGAGGGCCACTGGAGGGTCGGGTGTGCACGCCGCCGTAACAATATCAGATGCAGACGGTGCGGCGGCGCTGGCATGTGCCGTCACCAGGATGCACGGCACTATGATCCAGATTGCGCAGCCAGATCAGGTAACCATCCCATTCCGGGAGTTCGTCTTCAGGGACATCCGGGTCAGAGGCAGCTTGATCTGTACGCCGCAGGAAGCGGACAGTATGATGGAGTGCATTGCCAAACACGGCGTCAAGGCCAGGACGGTCAGGTTTGATGGCTTGGAAAGCATTGACAAGTTGCTGGAGTTGGTGCAAGGTGGCATGATCCAGGGAAAGGCCTGTATCGTCGTTGATCCAGAACAACTCGAGCAGGAGGAGAAGATCGGGGCGGTGTACTGATGAAGAGGCTGGCTATCGACATCCCTCAATGTCATATGTACCACCACCCTGGTCTTCTTGAGCTGCCATGACCAAACACTCTTCCGCAACTCATTCCCATTATGCTTTCAATCAATGCATCATATGAGATGTTACCTTTCGCTTGGGCCCCTACCGTTTCGAAGTGGCCTATTTAGGCAGGCATGGCTTCATCAGATCTGGTCGTTGTGTATCCAATGAAGGCAAGCTGTCGCATTGAACACCCACGGATGACTGGGTTTCATGCATACCTAGGTACCGTCGCCCGGCGGTCAAACACCTTGCCTGAGCTTCTGCATATGTACAGGCTGACACAGTTGCATACCCGACTGGGGGATTTCATGCGGTGCCACGAACCAGCCCAAAGCTTGCTGGTCAATACTTAAACTGTCGTCTCGCCCTGAGAGCATTGAGCCTCTGAAACTATTAGTCAAAGGCGCACACCTATACAATGCAGCTATGGTGGATGAGACTCGTGGTCACGCTTCTAACAGTGGCGAAAGCAGCAGACTCGCTGTGTGAATATGACGCTCGCCTGGAGGTGGCCTTGACGCTTGATACTGGCTCAACTGGGGTAAGCACAACCACAGGCGGGAGAATCTTTCTCGTCTTTCCTCGTGTAGACGGATCTAAGGGCCCGCAGATCGTCGAGTGGGATTTCAAAAGCAACAAGACTGTTGCCTATCCAAATGAAGAGATCAATTCGTATGCTCCAGGAAAGAACCCGGCCAGCTACTTTTTAAGGGTCAATGCCCAACGTATCGGNCCAGATGGTCACCTCTGGCTGGTAGATACAGGCTCACCAAAGTTCGGCGCACCAGTGCTGCTACCTGACGGGCCCAAATTGCTACAGATCGATATTGAAAGCAACACCATCAAGCGTGCCTACCCAATGGGCAATGTCACCTACACCCACAGCTTGCTGGATGACATTCGTTTCAATCTTGCGTCTGGGAAAGCATATCTCACCGACGCAGGCGCGGCGGCCATTATTGTCTTGGACTTGGACAGTGGACGTGCGGTGCGCCTGCTAGATGGTGCGGCATCGACCACGGCGTATATGCCAACTTCTGGAGAGGGTTCATTGTTCAAAGCTGCTGCACCGGCGACAGGCTTCAACATCATCAATGCTGATCAGCTGGAGGTGTCCCCAGATGCCAAATACTTTTACTTCCAGCCCGCATCGGGAGGGATGTCTAGGATCAGGACTCATTACCTTGACGACGCCTTCTACAACTCTTCCCTCGCTGGCGTGCTGGAAACCTTTGTAGAGCCTTTCGCACCTACGCCTGCCACAGGTGGCACAGCCATCGATGCTCATGGGAACATCTACAGCAGCGATACAGACCGCCTGGCAATTTTGAAGATTGCACCTAACGGTACAGTGTCAACAGTGATTCAGGACCCAAGGCTGCTCTGGGTTGATGCAATGTGGATCGACTCGAAGCAGCGATTGTGGATGCCAGCCGCCCAACTCAACAGAGGTGAATTATTCAATAATGGCGTCAATCGGATTGAGAGGCCGTTGCATGTATTCACTATGTACATCGGGGCTGGGCCGTCTCCCATTGATCACGAATGACGGTGATGGGTATTGCCCTTGGTCGTATTACCTCTGGTCTCCATTTGGAAGCCATTTATTAGCACTTTTCACGATTGTTCCAACTATCACAACATCCCTCTCATGAGGTGTTTCTCTATTGGAGCACAAGCTTACCTGTTTGTAGACATATGCATTAGGTACAACTTATCGGATAGCTAACGATTTATTAAAACAATTTATCAGGTCAAGTGGTTGTGTATAGAGACCTATGAAACATCTAAGTATATGTGCCATGTTTGCAAGATAGACCCTCCACATAGTTGATATGGCAAATAAAGTGATTGCGAAAGGAAGTTGTTCGTCCAGTCTTGTTCACATCTGTTGCCAGAATTCGTGGTTGAGGCTGTTAGGTACTTATCTTCACGTGCTTGATCTTGTACCTGAAAATTGAACCCCACCATTTGCCGTGAAGTCATCCCCTCAATTTTATTTCCACCCAGACGATACCCCATCTATATCCCACTTTCGTTCGACTCACGCCACAAACTCTTCTCGCTACCGTCTATTGCACCCAACAAGCCGTCCATCCTTACTGCTTAAGCATCGATCTCGGGCATCGCATACACCGAGACAGATATTGTCACGTTAATCGTCAAAGACATTCAATATGGCTCCATCTTGGGATGACGAAGAATCTGGCAGCTCGGCTCCTAACTCACCACCAGTTGTTGCAAGAAGGAGCAAATTTGACGATGAAGAGGAGGACGACGATGTGCTTGATTCATGGGATGCCGGCGAGGATAGCGAGGTAGAGCGTGAGAAAGCGAAGAAGGCTGCTGAGGCCAAGGCTGCAGCGGAGGAAGCAGCTAAGAAGAACCACAAAACCAAGAGTCAGCGCGTAGAGGAGCATCGTCAGGCCAAATTGCGCCAAAGACAGCTAGACGATGGGGACAGTGACAGCGATGAGGATGAGGATGAGGCCACTAGGCGCATACAGGCCCGGGAAAACGAGAAGCTCAGCGATCTCAAGAACGCCGAGGATCTGTTCGCGGGTATCGGGATCTCAAACAACCGCAGCGCCGCGAGGCCGGTGACTGTTCAAGAAGGCAACGACCCTAGCTCTACTGTTGATCTGTCCAAGTTGAGCATCTTCAACCCCAAGACTGCCGGCGAATTCTCTAACTTGCGCGACGTACTCGTGCCTCTCCTCGCCGCAAACACAAAGAAGCCACAATACGCACTCTTTCTGCCTGAGTTCGCCAAGCGGATCTCGAAGGATCTCAGCTCAGATCAGATCAAAAAGATTGCCAGTGCACTTACCACCCTCAGCAACGAGAAGATGAGAGAGGAGAAGGCTGCCGAAAAGGGTGGCAAGAAGTCTAAAGCAGCCAAGACCAAGACATCTCTCGCTGGAGTTGAGAAACCAGGTGCCAGGGCTGAAACCGCTACCTACGAGGATGACGGTCTCGATGAGTAAGTCTCGAACGGCATGTAGTACCAAGTTGGAGTACCTTTTACTGACTGTTTGTAGTGACGACTTCATGTGAGCAAACATTAAGGAATCTGTTTCCTCTGAACCAGACCTCTTTTATCCTCTGCATTTATTCCCAAATTTAGCGTCTTCAAATCGGCAGCATGTCGCCATGATCGCCACAGACACGACGGCCGGCAAATCTGAGCAATAACTACAATCCTGATTGATGAGAAATTGATGATGGAGCTCAAAGGTGTTAGATCATGGTGATGATGTTGCATGTATCGACGCGGTATAACCGCTCGTCGGCCTTCCAATCGCGTATTAGCATATAGATTTGTCCAGATGTGTCGAGCTTTTCGCGGACCGCACAGAGCCTGCAAAGTTTGAGAGTCGGTTCCTAAAACCCGCTCTTACTTCTGTGCACTAGCATAAGGAGTGGAATTGAGGCGTTGGTCATAGTTATGTTCATAGAGCAACTACAAAACTCGTAGTGGATTCATAATACTGGGATGATGCCTTAGGCGAAACGAAAAGTTCACTACTTGTAGGTCTGTGCGTCGGAACATCCCCTAACTTTCAAACTCGCATCGCTGGCAATGCCAAAGGCGAAATGATACCCTTGCTGCAGAACTTACTCTTCTCAATACCGTTATCTAATGGGGGTGTGTGTGTGTATGAGAGAGAGAGAGCAGAGTAAGATGAGCATGTGTGGTGCATAGGTTAATCTCCCAAAACCCGAGTTCAATATGGGTCGAAAGCGCAAGGCTAGAGAGCAAGATGCCAGTTCAGCTGTCGATGCGGCATCGACTGGCAACGGGCATGCTCACAAGAAAACGAAGACAGACCCAGATCAATCTAAATCATTTCACAACGAAAGTAAACCCGGGAGAACCTCTTCACCAACTCTAGATCAAAAGCAAGCCGACCCTCTTCCAGACCAATCTCACGAAAGTGGCAAGCGAAAGAGAAAACACCGCCGAGGCGCTGGAAAGCATACGACCTCACTTCCGCCTAACGCTGATAAACCGCCGGCTCCGGATGCAATCCGTGATACTGTCGAAAACCCTGTGGTGCCTCTAGAAAACAAATCGTTACCAGGCTCAACCGAAAACGGCACCGTTGCACCACGGCTCTCAAAAAAGACACGCCGACAAGCTAAGCATAAAGCTGAGAGCAAGACCCCAGTGGATTCTCATCAGTTACCTGTGCCAGCTGCCGAGCCTGAGAAAGAACAGCCAAATCATGTTTCAAAGCCCAAGGGTCACAAGAAGGACATGCTATTGCCACCAGCAACATCAGGTGCAGATATTCGTGAACTTGAGAAGCCATCACCCGTTCCAAGCAAGCACAAATCTACACCAACAGCTAATGAAGTCGTGCCTGAGCCATCCCAAGCCACTGTGGTGGTTCCAGCGCAAGTGCCCAGTGAAAAACAAAGCGCAGCATCCGACAAGCGCCGCAGAAGAAGACAACGCAAATCTCTGCTTTCCAGCAATAACGAAGATACCGCAGCAGAAACATCCAAGGCAAACCAACCAAGTGGTAGTAGCGTAAATGTTACTGGCACAGTTCAAGACTCACCAGCTACTCCATTGACCTCTTCTCCTGTCGCCGAGGACGTTCGTAGGTCAGTATCACAGACCGTGCTCCTGCGGCCGCCTATCAAGAAGTGGGTGACAGAGCCAAGCAGTATTAAGCAAAGTGTGGAGGAACATGACGCAAACGTAGACGACGGCGTGGCTACCGATAGATCCACATCGCAGTCCAACGCAACACCAAAAAACCCGGTGGATCGAGAAGAGCAGGAGCTCCCGCGGACATCTGTCGCCAAGTCCAGTGCTTCCGATAGTGAAGACGATGAATCTTCAAGCTCCAAAACCTCCGTTTTAGATCGATCTATATTGGGTCCAGACAACAGCTTCGACACGAATCAGCGGATGAAATCTACTGAACCCAGAGATCGCATGATGCCCCTATCAGCCCTGAGCCATTTCAGCAGATTTGGCTCGCCGGCATCCCAGTACTCTGGTATGAGCGGTATTGACGCCATTAAACAGCGTCTGATGGCAGCTCGGCATATTTCAGCTGCTGATACCGCTCCCTCACAGAAAAAGGAGCATACTAAAGTCAATAGCATACCTTCGTTCAACGTTACTAAAGATCCTGAAAAGGCGTTCAAGCGCTTTGCAGCATTCACACGAGGCAAGCAAACTGGCGAATCCGCAAGCGAGACGTCCGAAAGTGAGAGCGACAGCAGTGACAGCAGCAGCGATAGTAGCAGCGACAAGGACTCTGAGAACGAATCGGATGGCTCGAATGGTCGTAATGAAAGTGACGGCGAGAGAAATCGTGATATAGAAAAGTCAGTACACAGTGAAAGCAACCGTCATTCAGCTGACGTATCAGCTGATACGAAGGCAGGCCATCCTAAGCATATCAGCTCTCGGGATAATATTTCGAGCGTGCCTTCAAGCAGATCCAATGAAAGCCTTGTAACGAAGCGTTCATCCAATGGTGATCCCGAAATCAGCTCATCCTTTGAGCCATCTGCTGATCACGGCACTACCGACCGAGACAATGCATCAAGCATAAAACGTCAAGTGGAAGCTGTGACGACACTGCCTTCGTCTGATAATGTTCATGACGGCAAATCTCAAGCCCAGAACCCTTTGAAAGCCTCGGCGCCAAGTAGCGATGAGACCAGCAACATTCGCCCTCGAACAAATTCGCTTGCAGCAAAAGTCCAAGTACCTGCTTCGAGCTATGAGGAAATTATTGACTCAACGCCAACACCAGATGAGGCGTCTCGGATACCGAACTCACAGCTAGCGAAAGGTTCCCCCATACAACGGCTGGCACAGAATGCACAGTCCGGTGTTGCCACAGCTCCAAATTCGTCTCAAAGTCCGATTCACGCGAAGTTCTTCAGCAAACGCCAAAGCCCTCACGGCATACCCTCATTGACCAGCGATCTTAACAGCCAGTTATTCGGATTATCAGGCTTTCTCAATGACGAAGATCTGAACAGATCCATCGCTGACATCTCCAAAGCCGTCTTCGAATCAACACATCCACTCCCACGAAGTAAGGACACTCTTATACAACATGACAGTGAAGTTGATGGCCTGACTAAACCTCGCAGGCATCATAGAAGAGTATTGACCAACGAATTGGAAATACTGGAGAACCACGCACCGCCAGTCCCAGCTGATTGGATACATCCAGCTTGTAAGAATAGGAATACAGATGGTTGGAGGGAGGATGTATTGGCCTCACTAAGTTTAAAGCATGGAATTGAAAATCATTGTAATGGAGGTGGACTTTTGGGCACGAATTGCCAGCTTCAGCGATCACCGCCGTTGAAAACTCCCAGTCTTTCGGGAAATCCAAGCCGTCTACCGTCGCCAGTGGGAAAGGTATCCCAAAGTCCCATTGAAAAGTCTCAAGATTTGTTCACAGCGAAATTGAATGAGAATGAAACACATTACCCTGTTGAGGAGGCATGTGCCGTTGTGGAGCATAGCCACGCCAAAACAGGTACTGGTGGACAAACAAACGCAATCATTGCAGCTACCGGGGAAGATAACCCAACCCTTGATAACCAGAAACGAAAGCGCCAGATGACTGGTATAACTAGCAAGCATTTTGAACCCATAGCGAAACGCACGAGGCGCCAATCAAATCGAGTCACCCAGTCGGCATCTATGTCTGAAGACCCAAGTACCACTTCCGCTGGAAATACAGCTCACTTGGATCCTCGTAACGGTGACAGAATTGGCGGCAAAGCGAAATCAACTCTTGATGATGTTAATAATTATAAATCAGAAAGTAACCTCGAGCCATTATTGGACGTGGGATCAGATACAGGGAGCGCTTCACGAAGCGAATGCTCGTCAACAACCTCTAAGAAACGTAGAAACTCAAAAACCAAGCGGAAGCGGCAGGCAACAGCTAAGCAGTCACGAAACTCGAAGCTGCAAGCATTGACAGCAGATCCCAAATCACCAGATACTTCTCGACCAAAACGAGTTGCCGGGGTGTCAATGGCCCCAGTGCCGCCTATTAGTGCCAGTAAGTTTGGTCTTGTGCAAGAACGACTCTTTCAGGAACCATTCAAGCTATTGGCTGCATGCCTCTTCCTAAATCAAACAGCTGGCAAGGTTGCGATGCCGGTTTTCTTCTCTTTGCTACAGCGCTATCCCACTATTGAAGATCTATCTAATGCAGTAGAAAGCGATCTTTTTCAACAGATAGCCCATCTGGGCTTTGGAAACCTACGTTCCCGCAAGTTGATTAATATGGCAAATACATGGCTGCAGCAACCCCCTGAACTGGGTAAGCGATACCGCGCTGAGAACTATCCAGTCAAAGGCGACCATAAAGGTATCGGTAAGAACGATGTTCAAGACGACTCTGAGCAAATCCTCGGCGCCATTGAGATCGCACACATCCCTGGCTGTGGACCATATGCATACGATAGCTGGCGAATCTTCTGTCGAGACATGCTTCGAGGCGTGGCTGACGACTACAATGGACTTAATGCCAAACCCCAGGTCGATAATGAACCATTCGAGCCTGAGTGGAAGCGGGTACTTCCCAAAGACAAAGAGCTCAGAGCTTGCCTGCGATGGATGTGGTTAAGAGAGGGTTGGATATGGAACGCGGAAACGGGCGACAGACGAGAGGCGACCGAAGAGGAAATGGAGTCGGCGCGACAGGGACAAATGCAAGTCGAAGATGAAAAAGAGAAGAAGTTTGCTGAGACTGCCGTTCAAACTCAGGGCCTTTGTTCCGATGGACTACAAAAGTCAGAGCATCTGAATCAGAATTCATAGGACATGCTTTTGAGTTGCACTTCAAATCGAACCAAAGCTCATTGGTTTGAACTTATACACCTTGTTTGAATAGAATTGTATGTGCTAGCGGTGACATCAAATCAAATGTCTTTGTGTATTCTGTTGTCATGCATATTGATGCAGATGCGTTTTGATACAGCTGAGCAGGCCGAACTCGAACCGTTCAGCGGGTTTTTAGAATGTATCCTCGATATTTTACAAGTCAACAACCCAACGATACACAGATTGCAGACCTTGAAACTCCAAAACAGGCTTACAGAAGGCGGGAAAAAAAGGAACAGCAGATAGCAACAGCTGACTATCTGGGCCACTTCTTCCAGCCTCTTCCGTGACCTCTCTGCTTCCATTGCCTGATGAGCTCTGGCATGCCCTCCATCGCCTTCCTCCTCTGTTCCAAACGGCCCTTGAGCGTCCTCTCCCAGAGCTTACCCTTGACCTTCTTGCCCTCGCCTGTGCCTTGCACCTTCAAGCCGTGCTCGATTCTCTTCTGCAGCTTGGTCTCGGGGTGCTTGGGGCTGTCGGGCATCAAGGATAGCACGCCGTGCTCCCGTGCCAGCTTGTACAGCATTGCCTGTCTGCGCAGAGAAACTGACGGCGAATGCCAGTTCCCCGTGCGAGGATTGCGCCAGGCCAGGAATGGGTTCTTCTTCTCGTAGGCGGCATCCAGCTCGGCCGGCGTGAGCGTCACTGTCTCTGTGGCTGCGCCCTCGTTCGGGTCCGACGATGATGTGTTGGATGCTATTGTGATGGTGGGTGTCGCCTGCGTCTGTGTCGTCGCCTGGCTGCCCAGCGCGGTTGGGTAGCGTTTGAAGAAGTCGAGTAGCTTGGGTGGGAGGGACTGCGCCAGTCGCCGGTACTGGGTGGCGACCTCGGTGACTGCCGCCATGTTTGACGGTAGCCGCAGATGTTGAGTGATGTAGAGTTTTGAGTTCGGCGTGTTCTGGCGTTGTCGTTCAATGGCCTGCCTCCTGCGAAAGTGCCATTCATTCTCGACTTTGGGCCCCGGAGTCGGATTGCGGCTCTGCGGAGGTACGGTAGCCCTGGAGCTTGCCGCTCTGGCTTGGCGGTCTGATGCGCGTCAAGCTTGTGCCTAACTTACAGCATCGCTCGGCTTGCTGTGAGACTACATGTAGCTACCTCTTATAACCATCTACCCACCCACGACATTACCATCGACACCAAACGATCCAGCTCAAATCCAAATACTCCAATCTTAAACCCACGACCCATCAACGTCGTCACCGATCCCTCGCGGCGAGACGCAAACCTTAGCAAGCGTCGCTTTACGTCCTCTACCTACATACATCTAAACACATCTACGGCTAAACCGCGAACATGTCGAACCCTTTCTCGATCAGTCAGTAGCACCTAATCCTCACAGATCTAGCGTTGTAAAAGCTTGGAACATCCACTTACAAACTCTCTCAATCCAGATGGCGGCGCCTGCGTTGCAATGGTTGGAAAGGACTGCGTAGCCATTGCATGCGACCTGCGGTTAGGCATGCAGGCCCTGACGATCAGCAACGACTTCCCTAAGATCTTCCAATATGGTGACACATTCCTCGGACTCACAGGCCTGGCGACGGATGTGGCCAGCGTGTCGGAACTGTTCAGATACAAGGTCAACATGTACCGCCTGCGAGAAGAGCGCGACATCAGCCTCAGACTTTCGCCAACCTGGTCAGCTCCAGCTTGTACGAGAAGCGATTTGGGCCCTGGTTCGTCAGCCCAGTTGTTGCAGGAATCAACCAGACGACAGGGAAGCCTTTCATTTGCGGGTGAGTCGTCCGCACACTGTGATGAGGCAGAGGCTTGGGACACAGTGGAGAACTAGCTATTTTATGAGATGGATAGTGTACCAGGCGCATTGGATCCATTGGCTGACACATCTACCCAGGTTCGACTCGATCGGATGTATCGATTTCGCGAAGGACTTCATTGTTTCGGGGACGGCTTCAGACCAGCTGTTTGGAACATGTGAGGGCTTGTGGGAGCCGGATCTTGAGCCCGAAGATCTCTTTGAGACCATTTCACAAGCGCTGCTGAACGCTGTTGATCGAGACGCGCTTTCCGGATGGGGAGCGCACGTCTACATCATTGAGAAAGGCAAGGTGACCAAGAGACTGTTGAAGTCGAGACAGGATTAATTGGGGCAAAATGCTTCGAGATTCTATAAACTTGGGTGGTGAGCCGGCTGCCTCTGGGTGGAGAAGCATTCCAAGAGGCAAATTGCAGACAGGACGTCCCAAGCACACCAAGTCGCGGCTTGCACGGTCTGTCATACTGGGAATCGAGGCAGCGAAGGCACCTGGGACGATATCCGCCACCTAGTAAACTCCACAACTGCTCGCACTCATAGACGAGCGTATGATTATGAGACTACCCCTGTGTTCCTGCGCCAGATACTTCTACATCCGACCAGCGTTTATCCAAGCGGTGTTCTACAAGGCGTCATTTGACGCAGAGGCCGCAATGACGCGAGTTTTCCTCAGCACAACCTCCCACCAGCCCATTTTGATGGTCGAGGTGTGTGACGTTCATAATGGCCGTATAACCTAAGGCACTTATCCAGCGCCAGCCCCAGAGAGTTGGTTACTTCCGATGTCTATATGACGGATGGTCCGCCACCTTACAGGCAATTGGTGTAGGCATCTACTTGAAAGAGTGGCCAAATGCCTACCTAGAATCGTAGTGAAGTGAACCCTCTATATAAGAATACTACCAAACCAACAAAAGATTAGGTATTCTCATAAACAGGTCATCCATATATAGTGATATGTGATAAGCAGGAAGCCTTAATAAGCCAAGCTCTACAGATCGGGCGTTATCAGATCTTATCAATTCTATGAGTACCAATTGCTCTTGCCAGGGTTAGGGTTAGGGTGGATATTATAACTATAGGTTCTTTATTTACCTGTAGGTACATATAATAAGCTAGTTCCTTGGTTATAATATATATACCTCTCACCCTGGTGTTTGGAAGGATATACAGGTCTAAAACCAAGGATACTCTTATGAGCTGGATACATTATCCTTATAATAGCCATCCTCGCAAACAGGATGCACTGTACAGTCTAGAATGGCGGGATTGGTATACATATATGCTAAGCAAAATCCCGCGTGTAAGCTCTCGATAACAACCAAGGTTGTAAATCCCAATCCCATGAACTCTCATAATCATGGGACAGCATCACTGAACATAGCACGGCCCCTCAAGGCCATACTCGAGATCGATTGCATCAAATACATGATTCCCTCGCTTGCCATCATCGTACAGAATCATCAGCAATCCTGTCCTGCCTTACCTTATCCAGTTGGTCTATCTAGGTACTCAGCCTCATCCTCCCCTTCTTCGTTCATCTCTCCATCATGACTGTGACGAGCCACTTACTTCTAATTGCTCACTGCTGCGCCCTGTCTCAGCCTTCCTACCTGATTTCTTGGCTGCCAAAGCTGCCTTCGCTCCAGCCTACTTGCATGCATGTGTGTGTGGGCCAGGCCGGGGTAGCAGGGGCCAAGAACGAAGCCGTCGCCTTGTTTGCTCCGAAGACCGACTACCTCGTGCTCGAATCCAGCGTCCTGTATGGCTGGCTTTACTTTGCGCTGTTCGATTAGGTTGCTTGCTCTGCCCTCAATCGCTGGTGACTCGGTTAGACTGGGGAGATTACCTGGCCGGTAGATATCGCGTTTGGTTGTTGTCTGCGATCTTCGAACGCTTGCCCCGAGCATACATGCAGGCACTTTCACGAGGGTCCTGGTTAACTGTACTCTTCGCCGACGGTGATTTATTTACGTGCCTCGCGTTCCTACCGCCGTGACGTCCTAGATCGGATGCCCTGAATCTAGATCCAATGAAACGAGGTGCTGAGATGTTCCATACCAATTTCAGCTACAGATAATCGCCAGCCAGCCTCGTCATGCCATGCCATGCCACACTATCCAGGCACCTACCTAGGTATCTATCTCCTGGAGGTGGACGTACTATGTAGGTTATGCATGCTGTGTATGTCTTGGCCAGGGTTGCGAACCGTCTCTCTTCTTATTCTTCTTCGTCCTGTNCCCCCCCTTCCATGTTCATAATGATTGACAACTTAGAGAGGGGGCGCCTCCTCGAAGGTGAATCATCGTCGTCCCTACACCGTACACAGCCCTACATCTGCATATACAACTACGGCTGGAAAGCTCTCCTTTATTCTCGACACGCCTCATGACAACAAGCACGCCTGGAACAGCGGCAAAACCGATAAGCAAAACGACCAAACCAGCCATGGATCCAATCTCAGCCATAGGTGTCGTCGCGTCCGTGGCGCAAATCGCACAGTATGCGCTGAAGCTAAGCAGCGTCATGTACAGCTTCGTGCGCGACGTGAGGGCCGTCGATGAGAACCTTCAACAGCTGGCGGCAGAGACACAAGCTCTAGCGAGGGCCTGGGAGCTTGTCGAGCGAGAGGTGGGCAAAGCCTTGGGCTCCAGGACTGCCGTGGACGGAGCCGACAGTGGGAAAGTTGCTGGTTCTGTGGTAGATGTCGACGATAGCGGAAAACTTGAAGCGTGTCTCCAGGCGCAGGTGGGAGAGTGCAGAGAAACATTGGGGCAGCTGGATGTGGTGATCAAAGGGTTGAGTGGTAATGGCGGTGGTGGTGGTGGTGGTGGTCTCGGTGGCGGTAGCCGGAAGGTCGTCAGGCAGTTGGAGCTCCAAATGAAAGAAACCACTATCGAGAGGATCAGGAAAAGAGTTCGCTCGCATACCGAAGCTCTTGGGACGCTATTGTTGGTGGTGAACATGTAAGTGTGTCGAGCTTTCGTCCTGAACTTGGACTACTTAACGATTCCTGCTGACTCGTTACCATTCAGACGAGTCGCACATGCCGCTCCTGGTCGAGTGAACCAGGAACTCTTGATACATATCGGGAAACTTGACTCGCGATTAAGGGGCATCGAAGAAAAGCTCCCAATGCACCCAGCCAGCAAGGTTGTTACTGGAGCAGAAGACGACGACGAAGCTGAGGACAGTTTGGGCTTGCTACAAGTCTGCGCTCGTGATGCGATCCGAGGTGGCAAGAATTTGTATGATGCGAGTGTGGCTGGAGACTCCGTCATTGGTGCAGAGGATGCAGTATGCAACAACATCGAAGTTGCCAAATGGCTTACTGGCCTGGACGCTCGAGGTTTCGCAAACTCTGAAGTATCGGCAGAGGTCCGCTCGAACCCATCCGCCATCGGAAGCGAGAGGGACATGCAGGGCAATGCTATGCCTACCCCATCCCTCAGTCATCACAGCTATACGGAAGCTGTAATCGACGAAGAAGCCGATGACGAAGATGATGAAGAGACCGATGAGAACCTTGTCGAGGCGGCAAGTGTGGCTTTGAGCTTGAGCTCTCGAGCGTTCGAGGCGCATGAATGGGAGAAAGCCGAACGTAACTTGCAAGCCGCCCTTGAAACCCTCAACCAACTGCCTCGTCGATACCAAGAAAGGCTGGATGTTTTTGAAACTCGGTTCAAGCTGGCTGTGTGTGGATATCATCTGCGAGAACCCGAAGCCGCAGAAAGCCTACTCAAAGGCGTGTTGCAGCATCGAGGCAGAGCAGAGACGGACCAACAAAGAAATCACATGTGCGAGGCGGGCTATCTCCTTTCGTGTCTGCTCGTCAAGCTGGGGAGAATACAAGAAGCTGAGATATGGTGCAAGGACACCCTGAATGCCAGGAGACGTCTTCACGGCAAAGACAACGAAGGTCGGTTCCAGCTCTTAGCCCTGAGGTCGCAATTGTACGCGTTGGTGGAAAATCATACCCAGGAGGGCATATACGCGTCTATGATCCCGGACGAGTACAGGCAACAGTATATCGACGCTGTTCGGTCCATCAAACCATTGGAGACAGTACCGCCAGTTCTACCAGGCTCGGTTTCGATATCTGCAGAACCCACTTCTTTCGATGCTGGATTTCAACAGGCACCTCCATCTCCCAAAACGATGACCGCGCCTCCGCCTGATACAACAGCTGTCGCCTCACCTTTGATGCTCAGCCCAGCTGAGGCGGTCACGAGTACTTTACCGTCACCAACAACAACACCCTCGAATACTGGCACCACTTTCCAACCTCCTTCTCCAGTACAGCGCGCATCCACCTCTCCAACTTCCCCAGCTATTCAACCACAACAAAGACGCGAAAGCTTGGTAGCCAGGTTCTTCAGCTCTTCCAGGAAGCGGAATTCTCGGCTGTCCGTCGCTAGCAGTGACACAAGTTTCATCGACACCCAACCTCCATCAACGGCAGCGCCTAGTCGGCGCTCTTCATCAACTGCCACATCCATTTCGACCCTGGAACCACCGCTCCATACCGCTATTCGCAGCGACAATGCCGTGCTTGTTCAGTTTTTTCTAGACAATTCCGACGCCTCTCACCAGCTGAAAAGACTGAACGTCGATGGAATCTCACCTCTAGCTGCTGCCATTCAGCGAGTTGGTGAGAACCCGACCGTGTCACTGGAGATCATCAAGATTCTGCTTGATGCCGGTGCCGATCTTCTTCAAAAGCACACGGTGAAGAGTGGGACTTCCAAGACTGGAGGCAAAGGGACCATCACATTCACCCCCATCGACCTTGCAAGACATTACAAGGATGATCGAGAAGATCTAATAGATGAGCTGAAGAGAAGAGAATGGGGCCGAAGGGCGCAAAAACCCAAGCAGGGAGCAATGTTAGATATAGTACATCAGTAATGCGCGAGGATCCATCTTTAATGGGACGGCCTGTGGAGTATCAGCCTCTGCGAGACGGCCGTATGGGTTGACGATTTTTGACGATTTCTGAAGATTTTGACCGGTTCATCATGAGGCTATGGTGTGATGTTCGCAAGGCAACCTTATAAGGTGGGTAACAGGATAGATCCGCCAAGACTAGCTGACCCATCTAAAGCACTGTAGAATGTACAGTACATGTTATAGGGCGTGCAAACGACGACATCAGTGCAAACGCCCATTAGACAGTGTAGGGTATAGTACAAATTCAGTGACTCATTTTTTTCACATTTCACTCTCCATACTCGTAGCTCACTCATTTGAGGATTACATTGATGATGTTGTTGCATCGATAGGACAACATCGCTATGCCAACGATTGCTGCGGCTGAAGACAAAGCCGGCACTCGGCGGGCAGTCCTCCAACGGCGTCAAATTGTCGACGGCATCCAAACACAAATGACAGAAAAAAGAATGTGGTAAAAGGATCAAGATGAAAGGGGATGACAAGCATGCTCTGGAAAGAGCAGTGCCTGCTCTAGGAACCGAATAACAAACCTCCGGAAGCCTGATGGCTGATTCTCGTCTGGAAATTGAAGGCCGCCCAGAAGATCGCTATTTCCACTCGACAAGCGAATGAAAATAGCAACGATAATGCAGATGACTGCCGTCACCACGTTCCGCCCCCATCCAGGGAGATTGGTACAGACCACTGCTCTCCATACAGAACGCGTGGACGAGAGCCGGGCTCATGGGCATCGGGATGATGGGATCGATGTTCTGCATGTGCACGGGATGGGATGGGCAGACACCAGTGCCATGGTCGCACGACTCGGGTGCACAGCACGACTCTCTGTGCCACCGAGATGGCGAGAGAAGACGCTTCCTTGGTTCCTCGTGCTGCACTGCAGTCATCGCCGTCGTCGCCATCGTCGCCGTCGCGCGCGTCGACAGCAGCTTGCATTTCCCTCGTATTTAGCGCCCACTGTGCTGCTGGAGTTGATGTCAGGCAAAGGGGGTGGATCGACGCATCGACGCGACTACCACGCGGGCAATGCACGAAATACGCTGCGAACTTCCTCTCGAACAGGTCCTCCAGTTCAGCTCGATGACACCAGTGCAGCCTTACCACCCGACCACCATCCACACCCTAACCACAAAAGACCCAGCAACAGGAAGGGCTCTCTGCTCGTTCTCGTACCACATTGAACACCGTCGCTTCCAGGACTGAACGGCACATGGCAGGACTGAGACATTGCACGGCGAACCCAGTGACATTGCTGCATGCCTGTTTACCTACCTACCTCTTATCCAGCAGTCCGATATTTCTACTTGCCTGTTCATCTCTTGCCAATATCAGTCGAAAGTATATGGTCGAAGGATGCGGAATGTAACCTCTGGAATAACGCTCAAAGCGGCCCTTTGACCGAAAGCGGCAATGCACTGGATGCCGCCCAGACGGGCATGACGGGCTAAAAATCCAGGGTGTGCGTGCGTGCGTGCCGGGCGAACAGCCCAAACCATCCAGGCAAGAGTCTGGAAAGTCTGGCCAGCCCACTTACTGCACAAGACGTTCGCATCTCGTGATGGAATGACGATAGAGTTGCGGTAGCGTTTCGAGTCCCTCATGGCTATTCGAAATGTGCGGGGAAATGGTCATGAAGACATGACGATCCTTTCCACTTGACAAGATGCACATCACGCAGCAGCTTGGCAGTGCAAGTCCAAGGCGTCCAGAAGAGTTTGAGCATGCTTTCGAACGGCTATAGGTGGCATAAGCATCTGGATGGAACGATACAGTACACCTGCCATGCAACACCATCCAAGGCGACGTCCCTGCCTACTGGAACTCTCGGCTTCGTGCGAAAGTGACAATGAATCATATTGAGGGCAATACTTCTGCTGCAACATGAGCAGACAAGATGGAACGTGCCGACGTCAGCGGCCCAAACGTGGCAGCTGTCATTTCGGCCAAGCCGAGCAGAAGCGGGTTGAGAGGTTTATATGTGAAGATGATATACGCAAACGAAACTGGACGCCGGACGACGCTCCTGATCACAGCAAGCAACGCACCAAGCACGCGCTGAAGGCTTATCATGACAAGCAAAGATAGGCAGGTGTACACTGGGAGTGAAATTGCCTGTGGGCGGCGTTGGGACCGCATGCGCAGGTACGGCACGCACGACGAAGGGACGAAAGCGGCGTGTTTACCATCTTGGACCGACTTTATCAGCGACTCGCCATCTACCAATCATGGCAGCGGCTGGACGCCAGAAAGGCGGGAGTGGCCGAGTGGGAGAGGCGTGTGGAGTCTCGGCTGGAGCGGGAGCGAGCCGTCTCCAACCAACGTGGCGTCGCCTCTGCTTTCTCTTTTCTGCCCTTTGCCTTGTCTTCCGCCGTGTCCATGTCGTGCTGTGCTGTGCATGTACAGTACCGCATTGTACTGTACCTGGCCCGGTAAGCAAGCAGGCACTCGCTCATTGGTCTGAAGCACACCAGGGCGTCGTCTAGGCTTACTTTGGGGTGCATTAACCGGACGTATTACCGCGAACGCCTGACCAGATCCCTCGTCCCTGTTCGATTCCACGGCGGTAATGCCCGCTGATAAGAACCTTGTCGACGGTACGGCATGACAGTACAAATCAACACCACGCAATACAGCGCAGTACTGTACTGTATGTACACACATTGCAGCTGTAGCTGTAAGGAGAAGAAGATGGCTGGAGTGAAGCGATAGGTGATGGGCCGAGAAGAGAGGGGATGAGAGGAGCACACATGGTTGCACGGCATGTCCACCGCCCCCCAGCGTGGGCGTACCGTCAAGGATCCCACCAGGATGATGTATGGTCCAGTGCACTATCTACTGCCGTGTAGCAGAGGTCCATACATTGATCAATGGGACCACGCAGATTCGACAGCACAAGGCGGCGATCCCAGTTTTGCATTGGGCCTTCGGCGCTCGTCGTGTAGCGTCCAGCAGACAGTTCGGCACTGGCGCTGCAGACGTTGACAATGACCAGGACAAGGACATGACAATGTTGGTAGGTATGGAAGCACTCCCGCATCAGCATCAGCATCAGCAACAGTGGCCGCGGCGCAGGTGGTTCGCGCATCGATCTGTTCAGGGCAAACGGTCCATGTGCTGTTGCTATCCGTCCGTATCAGCGCGTGTGGCCAACCACCATGCTCGTCAAAGCCCTTACAGCACTGCTCTGCTAATACTCTGCTAATGCGAATGCTAATGCGAATGCCGCCCCTGCACCGTCTGTCGTGATGTGCTGCCTGCCGCCACATGTATCTTCTGTATCTTCTGTACTGTATCTGCTGCTACTGCACGGTGGAGTAGCCTACCTGAACCGATCGAAACGGACACAATAATGATGGGCCCCTCTACCACGGTCTAGCCGCGAGGTAACTCTAATTTACCACGCTGCCACCCTCGACTAGCGTCTTCACACACTGTACTCTATCACTCCACTTCTGGCTGGCACTGCTGTATATTATTTATTCCACCTCAACCCCCGTCGACTGGTTCCGTGTGGTTGTTGCGTCGACAGACTTCGCTCGTCTTGAAAAGAAGAGGAAGGAAAAAGCTTATCCAAGGCTTGATCGTGCCCGGGTGTCTGTCGTTTCCATCCCGTCGCAGCATTCCTACCGCACCCACAGCCCTTTCCGCTTGCGACTCGCTGCACCCGCTACTTCTCGCAAGGGCCGACGCTCGCAGTTAGCATCGTTACTGCTTCGCCAACCCACCAACCCGCTTGCCTTGCCGGGTATATTTCCTCCCTACTTAACACCTCGCGCAACCACCTCGGCTCCTTTCTGCCATTGACGGCAAACTCTACCACCTTTTCCCAGACACAGCAAATTCACACCTGCAATCATGGAGGACGCAGAGAAGGTAATCCCAGTCACGAATTACTCGCCAGAGGGCTCCTCGGATTTTCACTATGGTGAGGATCTCGGCGAGCAGCGTGGTGGCTGGACCACTCGCTTCGTCGACAGCTTCAAACGCGACCCAAATGCCCACACCACTCCAAAGGGCGTTGTTGGTGCCAACGGCAAGGTCTTCGATGTGGAAGGTGCTGCTGAGGCCACTGCAACCTCGCCTCTTCAACGATCGCTCAAGGGTCGTCACCTTCAGATGATTGCCATCGGTGGCTCCATCGGTACTGGTTTGTTCGTCGGTTCCGGCGAAGCTCTCGCCAACGGTGGCCCAGCGTCGCTGCTCATCGCCTACGGCCTCATCGGTATCATGTTGTACACCACTGTCCACGCTCTGGGAGAGATGGCAGTTCTGTTTCCCGTCGCTGGTTCCTTCTCCGCCTACTCTACCAGATTCTTGGACCCTGCCTGGGGTTTTGCCATGGGCTGGAAGTAAGTCTTTATTCTCATACGTACTGTACTCACGTCAGCGACGCATTTTGCTAACCACTTACATTAGTTACGCTCTTCAATGGTTGGTTGTCTTGCCCCTCGAAGTTGTTGCTGCCACCCTCACCATCGAGTTCTGGAATCATGGCCACATCAACCCGGATGCCTTCGTCGCTATCTTTCTCTTCTTGATCATCGGTATCAACCTGTTCGGTGTTAAGGGATATGGCGAGGTATGTTACTTTGATGCGGCTGATGAATACACAAATGTACTGACGAAGCTGTAGGCCGAGTTTTTCTTCTCCATCGTCAAGGTCCTCGCCGTCATTGGCTTCATCATTCTTGGCATTATTCTCAACTGTGGCGGTGGTCCTGAGGGCGGCTACATTGGCGCCCAGTACTGGCATGCCCCATGGGGCGCCTTCAACAATGGCTTCAAGGGGTTGTGCTCTGTTTTCGTCACTGCTGCCTTCTCATTTGCTGGGACTGAGCTTGTCGGCCTTGCCGCTGCCGAGACCGCCAACCCTCGCAAGTCTCTTCCCACTGCGGTCAAGCAGGTCTTCTGGCGCATCACGCTGTTCTACATCGTCTCTCTTACCATTGTTGGGCTGTTGGTGCCCTACAATAACACCATGCTCCTCAACGGTAGCAGCAGTGTTGATGTAACCGCTTCGCCCTTCGTCATCGCTATTGAGAACGCCGGCATCTCTGGCCTGCCATCTGTTTTTAATGTCGTTATCATGATTGCCGTCTTGTCAGTCGGCAACTCCAGCATTTACGGCAGCTCCCGCACACTGGCCGCTCTTGCAGAGCAGGGCCAGGCACCTCGCATTCTCGGTTATATCGACCGCAAGGGAAGGCCAATTGTCTCCATTGCCGTCGCCTCTGCCTTGGGCTTCTTGGCCTTCTTCGCCGGTTCCAAAGAACGTGCAGATGCGTTCAACTGGATGTTGGCGTTGAGCGGTCTCAGCTCCATCTTCACCTGGGGCTCTATCTGCCTTTGCCACATTCGCTTCCGTGCTGGCTGGCGTAAGCAGGGCCACACGCTTGATGAGCTGGCCTTTAAGTCACAGTCAGGCGTATGGGGCTCATGGTACGGTCTGATCTTCAACATTCTCGTGTTGATTGCTCAGTTCTGGACCGGCGCTTGGTACATCGGCTATGCTGCGGACTCTGCCGCTACCAGGACGAACTCTTTCTTCCAGGCGTACCTCGCCGTCCCCGTCGTCATCGCTTTCTACATTCCATACAAGCTCTGGTACAAGACCCCGTTCGTGAGGAGCCACAACATGGACCTTCACACCGGTATCAGAGAGATGAACTTGGCCGAGCTGATCGAGGAGGAGCGTGCTGAGCGCGCTACATGGCCCAAGTGGAAGAAGGCATACAAGTGGTTGTGCTAGAGCGATCCGGCCTGCTAGAAAAAGCTTCCTTTCTCTGTTATATAATGGGTCATCTCCGCCATGACACGTGTATGATTTCTTTCCCGCACTGATACGAGGAACCCCTTCCATGGGGACGTCGAAATGATGAGTATGACTTTTGACGCGGCCCTCCACAGGCTCGTCTGTACCATAATTTCAACCTTGTCCAATCGACATCGTAGATGAACTATACTTATTACCCATATTTACACATATTTACCTATCTTCTGAGTTCTCCTTGCCATAAATATGAAACCTAAAGTCTTCCGCTAGTTTACAGACCTACCTAGCTACTATTGGGTATTCGTTTTCGTCAGCTGGCACTTTACACGCCACCACAGCGCCGTGGACTTGGTGAGCCAGCTCGATATCGGTCCAAGTGTATAGTTATAAGCCTGCCATTAACATTCTAAGCGATGTCGTAGTTGAACTGCACGCGTTACGTATATCATATTCGTTTCTCTTCTCAGGCTTCGTTGTCATGCTCGGAGAATCTACGTGCTGTCGTCTTCAAGACGTTTAGCGATCCCTCTCTGGTCTCCCTCACGATATCAGCAGCGCCCTTGACTTCGTGAACCAACCCGACACCAGTCCCAGCGTATGTCGTAAGCCTACCATCTAGCCCCCAAGCGCTTTGCCCATCCTTATTGTCGCGCTCTAACGCGAGGTCGTATAGCCGCTTGTTCTCTTCAAAACCCACGCCTTGCTCTGCATCCCACCAGCTGCGGTTCAGCACTCCTCGTCCGCCGTACCTCTCTGGCCAGTCCGTCGTGCCTCGAAGTCGGTCGTAGAGTTTGCCTCTCGCCGTGCTGGAGCCGCCGTCCCTCGCTGCTACCACTGCATCCCTATACCCGTCCGCCACCACCGCCTCCGGTGTCGCCAAGAACCTTGTCCCCATCACTACACCATCTGCTCCAAGAGCCAGCGCCGCTGCAGCGCCTCGCGCGTCGCAGATTCCACCTGCAGCCACACAGGCCGGTGGCGATATCGCCGTCGCCTTCTCCCCTCCCCTTACCTCGTGCCGACAAACTCTCGCAACCGCATCTTGCACCTCGGGCAGCAGCGCCATTACTCCGGCGGCACCCTCCAACCCGTGCCCTCCCGCATCGCCACCCTGCACCACCAGCACATCCGGCGAGGCGGCGCGCACCACCGCTTCCGCTTCACTCACGCTGCCAACCTGCACCCAGACCCTCGTGCGGCCGGCGGTGGCTTGGCGGATGGCGGTCGTCCATTCTGCCAACTGAGACACACCCTCAGCCGGCGCAAACAACCAAATCGCTGCAACAGGCTGGCGTGGCGGCCGCAGCGTGGCGAGTACGGCATCCAGCAATGTGCGTCCAGCCCAGACGAAGATGCCTATGCCGATCGGCAAGACATGAGTTTGCGCAAGGTGGACTTGCAGCGCAGCGTGCTGTTGCTGTGGCAGCAGTCTGTCCGTGATCTGCACCAGCTCATCGTTTAGCCCGCTCGCATCTGACCCAATACCTAGAAACCCAAACCCTCCTGCAGAAGATACCGCCACAGCCAGGCTGGACAGCGAGATGTTTCGCATGGGCGCGCTGATGACTAGTGGCTTGGACGTCCAAGGGTAGTGGTCTGCGAGCATCGTTACACCGGCCATGGAAACTGATACCTCGGATTGTTTGTAGTCTTCACTAGGTACATTCGTCTGCGATTGACGTCGCGTTTCATCTGCCATACGCTATGCTGTGTGCTTGATTGTTTCAGTGTGATCGCATGTGTTGCTGTGTTACCTACTTCAAAGTAATTGCGCAGTTGTCATTGGGTTCTACATTTCAACCGAGAATGTCTTGACATCGCAAAACCTCTTACTCGTTCGAAGTCATTTTGGACATGATGATGTGAAGTGATTCTCACTCAGTAACCTCGGTCCATTCGGCCGCAATGGGATCACTTATTAAGCCACCTGCCGGGAGACATTATCCCTACCTAGCTTGGTAGGTACCTACAGTAGCAGCCGGGCAAATCCGGCTTGTCTGGGCGCTTGGGACTTCTCTACCTCCCGCGTGGCTCGCTTGTCTTGTCTTGCAGCAGTGAAGAGCTTGCTTGAAACGTTGCCATCTCACCTCTCCCAAGCAACTCAATTGCTGCCCACCATGCTGTCCAGAAGCTGCCCAAGGGTCGCTCAGGTACGAGAGACGCATCCTCGATACCATACAAACAACTTCCGACTGACTTTCCAACTCTGCCACAGGCCCTTTCGCAAAGCGCAAGATCCACGCCCGCCTCTTCCGTTGCTGCGCGATGTACGACCTGCACACAATGCCTGTAAATAACCATGCCGGTCTCTGACAGAATCTCCAGGCTACGCTACTACGTCGGTCTCTGACATCTTCAAGCCTTCCAGTGGGTACCCTACAGCCATCTCAATCGCATGCGCCAATGCTGACATCTGACAGAATTCGGCGGTTCGTTCACGTCCAATCCACAGCGACGATAACCCTACGTACTGACAATAACAAGGACGTTACACCGTCTCGCTGATTCCTGGTGACGGTATCGGTGCCGAGGTCGCAGAGTCTGTCAAGACCATCTTCAAGGCGGACAATGTACCAATTGAGTGGGAGCAGGTGGATGTGTCTGGTATGGAGACTGGCAACAAGCACTCGGAGGAGCTTTTCCGTGAGGCGCTCGCCTCGCTGAAGCGCAACAAGATCGGTCTCAAGGGTATCATCCACACACCAGTCGAGCGTACTGGACACCAATCCTTCAACGTCGCCCTGCGTCAGGAGCTCGACATCTACGCCTCAATCGTCCTGATCAAGAACATCCCTGGCTACGAGACCCGCCACAAGAACGTCGACCTGTGCATCATCCGTGAGAACACCGAGGGCGAGTACTCTGGTCTCGAGCACCAGTCCGTCAGCGGCGTGGTCGAGTCCCTGAAGATCGTCACCCGCGCCAAGTCCGAGCGCATTGCCAAGTTCGCCTTCTCCTTCGCCCTGGCTAACAACAGGCGCAAGGTCACCTGCATCCACAAGGCCAACATCATGAAGCTGGCTGACGGTCTCTTCCGCAACACCGTCAAGAAGGTCGGTGAGGAGTACCCAACCATCGAGACCGACGACATGATCGTCGACAACGCCAGCATGCAGTGTGTCAGCCGCCCACAGCAGTTCGACGTCCTGGTCATGCCTAACCTCTACGGTGGTATCCTCTCCAACATCGGCGCCGGTCTCGTCGGTGGTCCCGGTATCGTGCCCGGTTGCAACATGGGTCGTGAGGTTGCCGTCTTCGAGCCTGGCTGCCGTCACGTCGGTCTGGACATCATGGGCAAGGACCAAGCCAACCCAACTGCCCTGATCCTGTCCGGCAGCATGATGCTGCGACACCTCGGTCTCGACGACCACGCCAACAGGATTAGCAAGGCCGTCTACGACGTCATCGCCGACGCCAAGGTCAGGACACGCGACATGGGCGGAAACGCCAGCACACACGACTTCACCAGGGCTATCTTGGAGTCAATGGAGAAGCAGTAGATTACTGGTGCTTGTTTTCAAAATGGGTGTGGGAATACGTGAGCAGCGCTTTACATCTTGTGTGGCATGTCTCCTTTGATACTCCTCCATGCTTTCTGTAGATACGCACATGAAGACGACTTTGACCATGTATTTCTACCCATTTGAAGTAACTTCTATCCTCGAGCGTATGCTCTCGTGATTCGCGTCACTATGATCTGTTGAGATTCCGTGTGCATTTTGTTACGCTGATCTACCAATTCACTTGACGTTCACGTTGCGTTCAGAGGCAATCGAAAGCCTCGAGTAGTGGGATATTATCGTGAAAGGATCTGTAGATTACTGTGAAAGGAAACATCCCTAGGCATGCAATCAACAAGGCGACAAGGCAAAATTGGTATGCGGTACGGGACGTTCCCTCTAGCTCCCGCTCTTTGCCGCCTGGGCTAGTAATTATATGCAGCAACTGCCATCACTTCCTGCCATCGCTCCTTCCGTAAGAACTGCTTGTACACACTTACACATACAATCAACACAGCCATCAATTTACCTTCCTGCCCACCAGCGTGTTGCCCTTTGTCAACCCGGCAACGACATCTCCTCATTTATCTGATCGAAATAGGCATTCACGCCTCCTGCCTGAGCCGTCGCCGCCGTCGCCGTCCAGGGCATCACTTATAAACAGCCACCGTCGCAACCATGAACGCTCCTGACAGGTATGACGCTCATGCTCTTGCTTTGCACGCATCCACTGTTCTCTGCTCTGCTTCATCTCTTGGTGCTGTGAGATTTGCGTTGTTCAACATAACACAATTCAACCTACCCCTACCCTGTCTCTGCCGTTCCCTGTGAGTTCAACATCATACGGACGGAAGATGTCGAACACTGCCAAACCGACCAACCCGGAATCTCTCCCATTTACAGGAAGATCAGAGATCCGTGGTGAAGGTCTTCACCATCCCATCTTCCATGATACCCCACGTGGCAACCAACCCTCAAAGACCAAAGTCAGAGTTGACGTTGACGAAATGGAAAGGCACGAACTCTTCTTGCTAGACGAAGGCGAGAAGAAGGTCACCCAGACCAATGAGACCCGTAAGTTTGCTGCCTTGCTCCCCTCAAGGATGCGCATCATCCTATCCCATGCTACAACAACATGTATGGACATGTATGGCTGACTATGGAAACCCTTAAGGCGTGCCGAATGCCGCCATCTTCGATTTCAAGAAGGAAGATCACACCCTCGCCAATGTACTCCGCGCAAAGCTGGCCCGCAGCGAGCACGTCATCTTCGCTGCATACCAGGTCCCTCACCCTCTGTTCGCCGATTTCAAATTGCGCGTCCAGACCGATGGCGAGATAACCCCAAAAGAGGCCGTCGTCCAGGCCTGCCAGGATCTGGTTAAGGAACTTCAGGCTCTCGACCAGGAGTTCACTAAAGAATTCGAGCTCAAGAAGATTGCCGGTGCCGGTGGAAACTTTTAGGCCCTTTTCTCCTCTCCCTTGCTTGTGCAGATTTGCACACACCGAATTGGTGACAAAAAGGGTTTTACGGTTACGATGTGTCTACGTCATTTGATGCGTGGACTGAAACTCAGCATAGCGATGGCGCAAAGGCGCGATGGGTTCCAAGGGTTTTGGCGATTCCAATATGGAATCTTAAAGATTTTTGACTTTACTCTTGTACTATAGAGTCTTACAGCCGAGAAAGATAGTTGGAGCAGGTTACTGTCAAAAAGGATTCTTGAGCCTGTATATCTTTTCACTGTTGATCACATCGCTTCATAAGAATACGCCTACTTTTAGGCCTGTGATGGGTTACCGAAATTTGGTAACGTTTCTCGTCAAGTGATGTTCTTGTTATCACAACCCATTGACAGTTCACAGTCCCAATCTGGTAATTCCCCATGCAGGCGCTTTTGGAGCTCTCTCCGCAGACTACGGCTTGGCATTCGCGAACTCCCGACTGCTCACATCCTGAGCATGTGCTCAGCGCAAATCCAACCCTGTGCTGTCAAACCACAGGACCTTCACAAACCCATACAGACGCCGTTTAATAAGCTCGATAACTGCATTATCTAGAACCATGGCATCTCCATTCTGCTTGAGAGTTCCAGCGTCGGCATCGATGCGTCACAGCACCTCTGTCGTCATTCCTCGCGCTCTCACTACAGCGTCAATGTCAACGGCTACCAGACCACAAGACGGCTTCCACAACCACAGCAAAGCCCGCAAGTCTCTCGCAACCACTCACAGGCGGACAGTCTTCACTGGCACTGATGCGAGGCAAGCCGCCGCCTCTACCACCCCCACTTCCAAAGCCAAGGGCAGTCCTGCTGCAACCGCACCAACTGAGATCCTCACCTGGAACCGATTCTTCGACCTTCGCCGCCGTCGCCGCTTCCTCAACTTGGGCGCATCATGCCTGACCTCCCTCGCCACTGTTTCCAGCGCCGCACCCTTCATCGCGACGTCTGACCTCGACAAGCTTGTCCAGAGCACGATTGGCGTGCCTATGGACCCCTTCATTGTGCTGGGAGTGACCACCATCGCCGTGGGCGGTGTCGGCTGGATGGCAGGTCCTTCCCTCGGCAACGCGGCGTTTAGCTTCTGGGCACAGAGGAAAGGATGGAAGGCGGCGATTGCCGAGAAGGAGAAGAGTTTCTTTTCACGGATCAAGCGCTATAGGGCTGATCCTGCCGGCAGCACACTGTCAAACCCGATTCCAGATTACTACGGGGAGAAGATCAAGAGCGTCAGCGATTACAGGCGATGGCTCAAGGACCAGAGGGTATTCGTCAGGAAAGCCACCAAGAACCTACTTTGAGTTGTGTCTATTATAACTCTAGTAAAGCTGGCGATAAAAGATGCCTTACACAATGCGTCACAATACTGGCTGGATGGGGCGCTATTCCTTTGGTTCTGGGGCGTATTTATTTGGAAGGCGAATCATTTTTGCATGTTTGGCGAAAAGGTGCTATATCGCGTGAATTGATGACTTGACCCATGAGGTCCCTGACATTCAGTCTCCATGTTTGAATGAGCCAGCAGCCGCCAACTATTTCGTTTGTCATGGCCCTGCGTTTGGCCTACATGAATACCTAGTTACCTGATCACCTCTCTGGGATGAATGTGTCCTCCATCAGTCGTGCTCGCAATTTCTCGAGCTTCAAAGTTACGGCAGCCAGGATGATCTCGAAGTTGGGGCCATTAGACAGCGGCGGATGCTATGATAGGTCCAGCTTCAACATTTGGAGCACAGCCGACTGGACTGGAATGTTCAACGGATGGGACAGTCTACAGTATCTCGCCACCGAAGAGGTCATTTTCTGAGGCAGCTTTGGGGTTTCAATTTGGGATCTTGATTGTAGCCTCGACAAGTCGATGTTGACGCTCACCTCACCACTCTGCTCCTTCAATGCCGCGGCGTACTCATTGCAGTTGCCCTGCACCCACGACCGAGTGCGCATTTATACTGTACCATAGTTTATTTTCCACTACAAGATTTTTTTTGTTACGAGCTTCTATTCTTGCCGAGTGGTCACATATCAGGGTCTCCTTCGTTAAGCAAGAATGAGAGTAAACCTTCGGCCATACCATTCACCCAACATGCCTACGCCTGCTCACGTTGTCTTCTGATGGAGGGTCGAGGACTCTTTCAAAGCCTTTTTTGGGGGGACTGGTATCGTGCATCTTCTGAGCTCGCACTGACCAAAATAGTGTCGTCGATTGCTATGGAGAAGGTCTCGTTACATGCCACTTACGATGGCTCCTCACCCACTGTCATAGTAATCGGACGAATTACGTTTTATCATATATACACTCATTACCTAAAGTCTTCATCGGGGATGTTTTTAGTGACGAGGTTCATTGCGGTACGACGACAGGAACTTGGGAGGGTTCTCTGTATGAGCTTGTCCTTCTCTGGGTTCCACTTCACCATCCATCTGTCAACCACTCTAGTTCAGTTTCCGTTGCTTGATTTCTTGGTTTCCAGGATGATTGGTTGAGAGTATTCAGATCCAGATGAAGTATGCATTGTTATGCCATTGAAGGAGATCAATGGGAGTTATGAGGGACCCGCACGGACCATACCATCCTAAGAGGTAGTGCGGGCTTTGACCTTGGCACCGCTGGGTCGCCTTCCAGGAAGCTTCACCAGGGCAGCAGTTGTTCGGCCATCTCTAGTCCAAGAGCCTCATACGTCTTAAGTCCTGCGATATATCTTTGACTTGACGTACGCTACTCCTCAGCATGGCGTCCCAACTATTGCCCTTAGAGCTGATTGATCGATGTGTTGGATCACCTATTCGAGTGATCTTGAAGGGCGACAAGGGTATGCGACGCATTGAGAAATCACCGAGTGAACAGATACTAATAACTGCAAAGAATTCAGCGGCACATTGCTCGGATTCGATGACTTCGTCAGTAGGTTTTGAGAGGCAGAACTTACTATGGTTGGCCATGATGCTGATCGCCGCGCTACAGACATGGTCCTGGAAGACGTGACCGAATAGTATTTAACACCTTCCCTGCGTACCGCGCAGTATTATGCTGACATGTGTGCCGAAGTGATTACAGCGGTGCTCAAACCAAGTTACCAAAAATCTTGCTGAATGGAAATAACATATGCATGGTATGTATGCACTCACGTCCCGAAATGGCCTTTCACTGACTCCAGATAGTTGATACCGGGTGGGATGCCAGAGGAAGAAGAGTAAAAGAGCAGCAATGCGTGTTGTCTATTCAGTAGCCTGTGTCGTAATGTTTCCTTGACACGAGCAGACAGTCTATCATATGCACTATCGCAACGATAGTTTAACGAACAACATCTGGGGGCAAACGGCTGTGAGATTCCAAGAAGATCTGGGAACGACTTTCGCGAACCATGGTATTTGAAAAGAATAGAAACGGCAAATCAGGCCTCACTCATTATCAGTCCATTCTCAACATCTACGCCGGCATCTGTACATTTGCCCTGAAATGGGTCACAGCCACTGAACCCAATGCTTGCTTGACAGGTAGTGCTAAGCAATCCTGAATAAGCTTATCTCAAGAGCGTGCACAATGTGTTCATAGTTCAGCTTACAAAAGACGGCTGGCAGTATATGGGGTGTTACGGGCGAAAGCTGCTGCTCGGCTGAGTTGTACNTTTTTATGTATGCATACATCCGTCGATACAGCTCCTTTGTGCGGAATACTGCAGCTGCGGGGGAGGCGAAAGCCAATCAGCCACTTTCGCGCGTACAGAAGCACAGCCTACTGGATTGTGTTGTGCTGCATTCTGGCAAACTCGTCATGCACCACGGCACAGGATGGTATAACGTCCAAAACGATAGGCAACGAGAATCGAGTAAAGTTTCGAGGTCTTGTAGGGTATAAGTAGCATATGATCTCCCATCAAGCTGAAAGGACAGTAAACCAGCATCCAAAGCTTTCCACATTAACAGCTTCATCCTCAACAGCAACCAAGTCTCAACACCAGACCTAAGCCACTTACCTAACACCACCTATCATTGCAGGATCAGAGCATCATGTCTTCGCAGAGACTTGCATTCTTCGGCGCTACTGGCGACTGCGCCGGGTTTTGTCTCGCCAACTCCCTCAAGGCTGGCTACCAGTGTTCGGCACTGGCACGAACTCCTCAAAAGCTCCAGGATTCCATGATTGCGAAGGGTGTCAGTCAGGAAATTCTCGACAAGCAACTTACAATTGTTGAAGGCGACGCCAAGTCGACCGACGCAGTCAAACAGACCCTCACGGCGACCGGCAATGTTGCAGACATCATCGTGACTGGCATTGGTCCCGCACCCAAAATGCAGATGTCAATCACATCGCCTATCTCTATGACAGACCTACACGTCTGCCAAGATGCAGCCGCCACGCTCCTGAGCGCCCTGGCGGAGTTGAAACCCAAAAGAAGCCGCTTCTCATCAACATGTCCACCACCGGGCTCAACAAACCAGGTCTACCTGAGGATGTTCCGTTTGGATACAGGACTCTTTACTACTGGCTGCTGCATGTCCCACACGAGGACAAGAAGATCGTGGAGACCCGCCTTTCCGAGCATGTCCAGAGCGGGGACAGAGTGATCGATGCTTTCATCAGTGTCAAGCCAACGCTGTTGATGGATGGTGAAAGCTGTGGGCTGGACAAGGTCAAGCAGGGTTTGCCTGACCATCCTGCTCTCGGCTACACCATTCGACGCTCTGATGTTGGGCTTTGGATCTTCGAGAAACTTATTCAACAAGAAGCTCCCAAAGAGTGGCTCAACAAGGGCATCAGTCTCACCTACTAAGTGTGTAGTTGGAGACTCACAAACGTAAAATCATGACCAGCCGATATGTAATGTGATAGGCGCTGTTTGGACTATATACTTTTAGTTAATGTATTTGAAATATTATGCGTTTAAGCTACTACATAAGCTTGGATTTACCCATATCAATGCTATCAGTGACTATGAGACCAAATGCGTAGAGTTCATACTGAAGATTGCTGACTACTTTGCACCTTGCCCGCCCCATCTAGTACAGTACAGGACGCCTATCGGCGAGATGCGCTTTCAAGATAGCAGCGCTTCTGGGAGAACCGACATAGCAAGAAGGCTCGATATTGGCGACGGCTTCCACCCATTTTCACCTTTCCTCACCCAACCTCGAGTCTCGTCAGGTTCAAATGGCAAGTCGGAGACACCGGTCTGTTCAAGCGGTTTGTGTTCTTGATGGGGGCTGAGACCAGGAGCGAAATGACTTCAAATGCGGGCGAGGACCGCTGCAATGACGCTCGCTTGCCACTTGACGATGCCGAATACAATGCCTACATTGAGCACATGCGAAAGACAGAATACCCGATGCTGGATTCGAGCGTCTACTTGGACCATGCGGGCACCACCCTGTACTCGAAACGGACTCTGGACCGCTTCCATGCCGAGATGATGGGCAATCTGTATGGCAATCCACATTCAGCATCGCCGTCCAGTCAGAGATCTACGGTACAGATTGAGAGCGTCAGACTGGATCTTCTGCGCTTCTTCAACGCCAATCCGGACCACTTCGATCTCGTCTTCACTGCCAATGCGACGGCCGGTATAAAGCTTGTGGTTGAAGCTTTGAGGGAGCAAGAGGGAGGATTCGAATACAGTTACCATGTTGACTCCCACACGAGTCTGGTCGGTGTCAGAGAAGCGGCGGCCAGGCATAGGTGTTGGAGATCAAGAACAGATTTGTTTGAACACATGAGAAACACGAATGCGAACTCTATACCCGTCCATCTTGTGGCCTATCCAGCCCAATCAAATATGAATGGCTCGCGTTTACCTTTGGATTGGTCTGAGCAGATACGCCAGAATGCAGCTGCTTCACAATCAGCATACACAATTCTCGATGCCGCTGCTTATTCCTCTACGTCCGCTCTAGATTTCGGCGAACCCACATCAGCGCCTGACTTTACCATTTTAAGTCTATACAAACTCTTTGGCTTCCCAGATCTCGGAGTCCTCATCGTTCGCAAGGAGGCCGCCCCATTGTTTCGCAAGAGAAGGTATTTTGGCGGCGGAACTGTTGATATGGTCATCAGTATGAAGGAGCAATGGCATGCTCTTAAAGCCGGTCCATTGCATCAGCGACTCGAGGATGGAACACTACCGATTCATAGCATCATTGCTTTGAAATGTGCAATGCAAAGTCAAAGTGAACTGTTTGGCCCTCAATCGAGGATATCAAGGCACGTGACTCACCTTGCCCAAATTCTGCACACGAGATTGAGTGCCGTGAAACACGGCAATGGGCGACCAGTATGTCAACTATACAGCTCAAGTGCCACATCGTCTGTACTGGCCTCAGACGCATTGCAAGGCCCGATCGTGGCTTTCAATCTGCGAGACTCGCAACACAATTGGGTAAGTCTAGCTGAAGTCGAGAAGCTAGCATCCATTAAAGACATACATTTACGCACAGGAAGCCTCTGCAATCCTGGTGGAGTAGCCTCGCATCTGGGTCTGGAACCCTGGGAGATGCGTGAGAATTTCACGGCAGGGTTTCGTTGCGGAACAGATAACGACATAATGAACGGCAAACCAACTGGCATGATTCGAGTGAGCCTCGGCGCAATGAGTACTCTGTCAGATATCCAAACTTTCATAAGTTTCATCAAGGAATTCTTCGTGGACGAGACCGCTGCTACAGATGACACTCCACCTCCTCAGCTGTTAAACGATTCAAATCCTTCACCCTGGCTGGTCGAGGGTCTAACGGTGTACCCAGTCAAAAGTTGTGCTGGTTGGCAAATTCCTCCTAATACGTCGTGGGAGGTAAGAGAAGAGGGGCTTGCATGGGATCGAGAATGGTGTCTTGTCAGTTTGGGAAGCGGAAACGCTTTGAGCCAGAAAAGATATCCTCGAATGGCGCTCATCCGACCACACCTGGACTTCGCCGCCGGCAAGCTATACATTCGATGTACAGACACCAGTGGGTCTGTGAGTGTACCATTATCACAAGATCCTTCGCCCTTCGGCGATAGTGGAACTTTCAGCAGTCACGACGCCACGGTCTGTGGCGACACAGTCCAAGCTCGGCTCTACTCGTCAAAAGAAATAGAGGAGTTCTTTTCACGAGTGGTAGGAACACCTTGTACACTAGCACGATTTCCTGCAGCGGTGAACGGGCTACAGTCTGTGCGCCACAGCAAGCAGCATCTTGGAAAGAATTTGAAGTCCAAGAATGGTCAACCAAAGCCGCTACTCCTCAGCAATGAATCTCCTATATTGACTGTATCGCGCTCTTCCTTGAATCGCTTGAACGAGCAGATCAAAGCCAAAGGTGGCAAAGCAGCCCATCCTGCGGCCTTTCGAGCGAACATCATCTTAGCAGAATCGCCCTTCCAGCCCCCAGGGAGTGAGCAGCCATGGGCAGAAGACTTCTGGCGCTCAATGACGATTGGAAACCAAGAAGACTCTTCTTTTGAGTTTGACTTTTTAGGGAGTTGCAGACGATGCCAAATGGTCTGTGTGGACCAGGAGAGTGGCGAGAAGAACGAGGAACCCTTCGTGACCTTGGCAAAGACGAGGAGGTTTGATGGGAGAGTGTTGTTTGGGGTTCACACATCGCTCAGCATGGGCAACCCAACCAAACAGGCAATGATCAAAGTAGGCGATAGCGTGCAAATCCAAATGTGAATTGTTTACGCCATAGTCATTTTATACCCCTTGAAACGAATAACGCTCTGCACACTTCGTCATCAGAATCAAAGAAGACTCAGGAAGTTGTCATGCTAGGTAATTAACCTTTAGTGCTTGAACATGGTACTTCCCTGGTTTTTGCATAACCCGTCTGTCAGGTGGTTTTAGATTTGGAGGAATTATGGATATTTGGAGTTTATTTAGAGTTTGACATCACCCAAGTTGCTTATAATAGTAACGCGACAACCATATGAGGAAATGCGACAAAACTTCTCAGAGCGCCAGAAGGATTTTCAGTATCGGATGGCGACTTGAACCTAGGTTATCGTGATATTGACTGATGCATACATAATCTCTATCATGTATAGTTACCTGCAATCATGCGCCAAGAACAGACCCTGGTCTATCATCTAGTTTGACTGATTGCCTTGCGAAGTCTCGACCTGGCTTGACCCACTCACTCTGCGACGCCGCCCGCACGCGCTGATAGCTAGGGTTCATTTACCACAAGCAGCCCGATTACCTACCGAGTTACGTTTTGAGGAGCTTGCCCGTACTTGAAATACTGGTAGCAGCCAGCAGCCCCTCAGTTTACCTCGCGGTTCCATCATTATTGAGAGAATCAAAAGAAGTCGGTTCAAGATGCCTGCAGCTACTCAATTCGCGACATTCCTGATCATTGGCCGTAAGTCTACTGAGCTGGCAGCATGCATTGACGAGATCACACCCAAATAACAATCGCGACAGCAACATGCTTCTTCCTGGGCATACTCTTCGCCAACTTCCCCTACGACTACAATGTCCTCTGGACGACGGCATCCACCGCCTTGATTGATGGCGTCAGCGTGCGCGAGCCCTACCTTCTACAACTGGAAGAACATGTAAAGTTCCTGCACGCCAGCCCACCGCTGATAAGCCGTATCCTCCACATTGTGATTGGCACCGGCATTCTCGGCTTCCTCCTGAAGCTGTACAAGCCTGACGAGGCCAACATGTTGTTCGACGGCGCGTCGCTGGTCCTGTATATCATCGGCATCACGGTGTACATCGCCAACATTGTCAAAGGCATGCGCACCGTGTCTGCTGGCGCGTACGGCGATTTTGCCGAAGAGCTCAATGCCCGGCATGGCAGGGATAACTCAGCTGCAGGAGAGCTCCTGGGCAGAGAGGATAGCCTCAGGGTCATGGCGGCCAGCAACACCATCCTCGCGCTGGTGCTCATTGGCATCTTGGTCCTCCAGGCTGGCCAGTGGTATGCCCAGCGCAAGGAGGCCCAGGAGATCGAGCAGATGGACAGAGTCAGGGACGAGAAGAAGGCTGCAAAGGAGGGCAAGAAGAAGCAATGATACCATCAACTGTCTCGACCATGCGAATATACCATCTCAAAATTAGCTAGGGAGACTGTGGCTTTTACTGCACGCTTCGTGAGATCTTCACTTGGCTAATAAAAGATCAATGCATATGTGCTGATATCTTTGTTGCCGATGCTTTGTCCGTACTTCTTCAGGCTACAGTTAGGTACCCTTATACCTTCCTAAGTGAAAGTCTCTATAAAGTAATTGCACATTGCTAGGCACCTGTTTACCAAGTTGTCCATACACTACCTTCAATAGTTTTCGGCGATAAACAAGGGTAAGGGATGCCAACGGCGACTAATAAAACGTCATCCCGCTTGAGCGGGCCCCGTGCACGTGAAGCTACCCTGACAACTTTCCAGCTGCCTATTCAACAGTTGGTGATGTGAAGCAAACTGTCTATCGGTTGCTTTCTTGGTCTGCTTGAGTCGACTGGCAGTCGAGAAGCGCCATATACAATGCGATTGACCACGCAACGCGCCACACGGCGCACCGCCCTCGACCGACTTGCAATCCTGTCTGCGAAACATGCTTCTAACGACGACGAAGAGCGAGACATCGACCGCTTGTGTGAGCTCGGTACGAGAGTGAACAACAGCCAGACAAATGGACCGATAAATGGAGAAGCCAAGGCTGCTGCCATCCCTATGGACACCCGCGAACTGGAAGTATTGCTGGCCCTCTGCAAGTCTGCAATCTTCATCACGAACATAAAAGATGCGGAAACACTGCTCGCCCACCTCGAGCCATATCTTTCAGAGGCACACCTTCAGACTTTCGGACATGTGTCACTGCTCAGCAAGGATGTGCCGTGGCATGCGCTGTCACAGAGCTTGACGGAGGCTTTGTTAGCCATCGCCACCAACCACTCGTCCCTCCAAGCTCGAGTGCAGGCAGATGTTGCGCTGTGCGTCCGCGCAATGTCTGATACGGCGACCAGGCTACAGGGACTTGACTTTGAAGCAGATCCTGCTCAGGCGTTCAGGACCCTCGAGCTGTCCACTTCGATGGCCGGCTTCTTGGAAGGTACTGCGAAACACACAAACGCCTGGTCGGTAGACCAGAGAGGCAATCTCGTACAAGATCTTCGAAAAATGACGTCAGAAGAGTTTGCTGTTGCCGTTGAGGGTGCATTGTCTGCGGTGCATCATTCCCGCCATCATGACAAAACAACGAAAGCGTGGCAGCGTTGGCTGAAGCGGTATGCTGCCAGTGGAAAACCGCTAGGAGCGGTGCTACTAGAGGTATGCTTGATAACTGTAGTCGAGTCCAGCATTCGGGACTTGATGCCGACCCGTGATGAGTCGTTGAGCCTGCTTGAGCGTTTGGAGCAGCAGCCTACTCTGCCGTTGGCAGATGGTCCTCATGGTGGTGACATCAGCATTTTCGCAAAAGTCGCCTACCGTGAGCTCGAGAGAATAGATGGGGAGGATGACTACCTCTTAGTGAGTTCGCCTCGACAGCAGCAATTAGCTCTCGAAGTGAAAGCTTCCGCTATCAGGAGCTACGTTGCTTGCTGGCTTCTTGACAAGACAGTAGCTGAAGCAAGTGTTGTTACCGCCATTCTCGACGCTAGCATTCATGATCCAACGGAGATGGCCAATGAGCGCCTCTCAAGTTCTGTCCTCAAATCACTGGTACTTGTTGCCAAAAGCTTGCCAACTATTGCTTCGCAGTACAGTCGAACACTCCCCCGTTTATTGGTGCAGGGTAAGCTAGCACCCAGTACCGCTGCAATGACTGGCGAATGCCTCGCTCAGATCCTCAAGCTGCTGTCCGTGGATATTAGAATAAGTACAATCTACAGCTTGGGTAACCTACTGAGCAGCAATTCCACAGAGGAGAAAGCAGCTGGGACAATGTCTTTTCTGGATCCTGGCTCAAATATCGGACACAATGGCATCTTCTCATCCAATCAAGGAAGCGTAATATCACTTGTCACAAGCGATGAGATGGAAACCGCAGTTGTTCACAGCACACTTGTGCGAACCATTGTGGCAATCGCTGTTGCATCGGATGATGAACGAGTCGCTGACCCTGTAGCCTCGCTACTTGCGCAGAAATTGGGCCGAATCAGTGTTGCTCTTGATGCTCGCATCATCTCAGAAGCAGCATCGCTTGGTCTTTGTGGCACTGGCAAGCAACTTACGGGTCTTTTGAAGTTCTATGATCGAGCTATTGCCCAGGCCAACCAAAATGAGAACAGTGTGGTTCAACAGGCGGTTGATGTTGCCCGTGTAAAGCTTGCAACTTCTATTAAAAAGACTTCACCGCTATATGAGATCTATCTCAAACACCTGCTCGGTTTGATAGCGAGCAGCGGCGACAGTGGCAGTGGGGGGAAGACTGTTGATGTCGTCGCAGGCGCTCGTACCATTGCTCAGGTACTTCGTCCTCTAGCTGCTCTCTTATCCACAGATAGTCAGGAGACACCAAAGTTCGTCGACGAGGATTCCGTTCAAAACCTCAACCGCGACGCCTGGTTCAACATAGCAGTCCATGGATTCTATCTCAACTCTAAGCAATTCTTGGATCATGCTGGTGAATTCGAAGTCATTGCCAAACACAGCTTGCCTTTCATAGACGAGGAAAGATTCGATCTTCCCGAAAGCGGAATCGATCTGAATACGGTCCTCCGACGAGGTGCTGGTCCACAGCAGTCACTTGAACTGAAAAACGCCTTGATACGAGTCATTCCGTCTTGTGATGGTGACGTGAAGGGACTTGGCCATGCAGAAAGCGTCTTTCTGAATGCGGCCTTGCTAGTCTGTATTCTGCGTGCTCGCTCTGGCGATTGCACATTTCCTCTGGCCTTCTTCCTTGAAAGTAAGATGAAGAGCCCAGCCATGGGCAGGTGTATGCAAGCAATAGCAGCTCACACTGTGGATGTTTATGTCCAGAGAGCACTTGCTGGCCGACAACAAGTTTTCGCCGCTCCTCAAGTCGCAGTCCAGTTGAAGATTCTATTCGAGGGCTGCTGCCATCGCGTGTCGCGGATATCGACTGCCGCAACCTTATGCGCAGACCGTATAATCAACGCCATACCTTCTTCACTCTGTCAGAAAGGCTCTGTATTTGCACTACTAGAGCTCTTGACCCTGCTATGGCGCGGCTGCTTGGATGCCGAGACGGATGAATACTGCCCTACAGCATCCTACACATCTAGCAGGGGTCAAGTGCACCTCCTACTTTCTGACGACATCACACTTCGCCAAGCCATCTTGAGAAACTTTCACCAAAGGTGCCGGACATGGATTGCTAGGGCAATGGATTGGGCGCCGTTGGACGTCAAAGGGCTATTGCAAGCCTACTTGGAAGACTTTGATGATGACGGCGCATACGGGCATATTTCACTTGGGCGGTCGTTCGCCGTCGAGCTCGGGTCGATGATACCATCGTCTGATCAGCGCCTGGCATCGATCGATCGATCGAATAATATCGGCATCAGTACGGCTTCCGACTTTGTTGCTCAATACACAACTAGGCAAGAATATAGAGCTCTTGAAAGCTTCAGAGCTTCAAGTGACGTGCCTCAACCTGATGGAGCTTCTGTTTCAGACCGCGAGGTTGCACGACTGCGCTCATTATCCAAACGACTTCAGCAAAATGAGCGCGTTCCCTTCTCAGAGGTGCGCGAGTCATTGCAAAGTGCTGCTGCGTATCTGAGTAAAACGAGATCGGAAAGCATATCGCTTATTCAGGATCTGGTTGGCATACCGTTTAGACTTTTCACCAAGCAATCGATCATGTTCGGCATATCGCTATGGATGGGGATCATAAAAGAGAATCCAGGTCTCCAAAATCGAGTTTTGGTTGAACTCGCCATTGGCTGGGAAACCTCGGTACGCCTGAAGCGAGGCTTCTTCAACCAGAACGTCTTACATTTGGATCCCTTCTACATCAAAGAAGAATTTGCGCCTTCCAGCCATGAAGCCCTTACCAAGCGACAACAGACCATTCACGACCTTCTGGCTCCCCATTTGCGGCTTGTCCATTGCTTGTCCAGCGCTTACAGTGCGTCCCGCCTAACGGCGCCTTCTGTCGCCAAGATCTTTGCACGTGTTATGCGGACAACTTTGCTTTCAATGAAGAACACGATCGCTCAACCTCTAGCCAGAGAGCTGCACTTCCATATAATATTATTAGCACTCAAGATTCTGCAACAGAGTGTCACTCTCGACGCACAATCACAATGGCGGCTCAAGGATGCTATCCTTTCAGCCGCTCTTTCGTGGTACGCTTCAGCACCCAAATGGTCTTTTGGTAGCAACAGGCTGCAAGCAAAAGCCGAGCTCAGATTGCTCGGTGATGTGCTTGACCTCTTACAAAATGTCGCAGCTGTTGGATCAAAGGCAGCCAAGGGTCTTCCTTCATTGCAGGCCAAGCAAGAGCTGCTACGTCTACTTATCTCTCAAGAGATGGAACGTCTCAATGTATGGATCAATCCACTAGGCCAAGATACAAGAGGCGGCCGAGCGAGTGCCGCTTTCGAAGCAGCTGCACATGCTTTGCTTCCCGTTGCTTGGGCAGAGAATCCATCCATTGCTGTCCAGCTTACTGCAAGGACTCACTCAGCAAGACTGACTTCAGAGGTGAGACGTCTCGTGCTAGCTGAGACACACAAGGTTGTCAACGAGCCAGACGCTCTGTTTATACTGCTCGGCACGGCCTTGCCTAGCGATGTCAAATCACAGCTCAGATATTTGCTCTACTGGGCACCAGTCAACCCGATGGCTGCTGTAACCTACTTCCTGCCCGCTTACGGCAACCACCCGCTCATAATTCAATACGCAGTCAGGGCTCTTGAGAGCCATTCAGTCGACGTCACGTTCTTCTATGTGCCACAGATTGTACAGACACTGCGTTACGATGCACTCGGATACGTCGATCGTTACATCATCGAGAGCGGCAAATTCTCGCAACTATTCGCTCATCAAATCATCTGGAACATGAAGGCGAACGCGTACAAGGATGAAGACTCGCAGATTCCAGATCCAGTCAAACCAGTCTTGGATCGGGTCATGAACGCTCTAATTTCTAGCTTCTCACCTGAAGACAAGGACTTTTATGAGCGTGAGTTCGACTTCTTCGGTAGAGTGACGGGCATCTCGGGCACGTTGAAACCATTCATCAAACAACCAAAACCGGTGAAAAAGGCCAAAATCGAAGAGGAACTTCGAAAGATCCCAGTGGATCCAGGTGTCTACTTGCCCAGTAACCCGGATGGAGTGGTCGTAGGTATCGATCGCAAGTCTGGAAAGCCTCTGCAGTCGCATGCCAAAGCGCCGTACATGGCAACGTTCAGAATTCGTAAGGAACTAGGAGGTGATCTGGAAGAGCAGCTCGAAGAAAATGGGGATGCCAGACACACAACTTACGACGTATGGCAATCTGCCATTTTTAAAGTCGGTGACGACTGCCGTCAAGATGTGTTGGCATTGCAGATGATCGCTGCATTCCGAGGAATCTTCAACAACGTCGGCCTAGATGTCTACGTATTCCCTTACCGAGTCACCGCCACGGCGCCGGGTTGCGGTGTCATCGATGTGCTACCAAACTCAACATCTCGAGACATGCTGGGTCGAGAAGCCGTCAACGATCTTTACGAGTACTTTGTTTCCAAATATGGTGGTGAGGACTCGGTGCGATTCCAGCAGGCGCGTAGCAATTTCGTCAAGAGCATGGCGGCATACTCGATCATCTCGTATTTGCTGCAGTTCAAGGACCGACACAACGGCAACATCATGGTGGATGACGCGGGACACATCCTGCATATTGACTTCGGATTCTGCTTCGACATCGCACCTGGTGGGATCAAGTTCGAGCGAGCACCTTTCAAGCTGACACCAGAGATGGTGGCGGTCATGGGCGGATCCCCGCAGTCGGTGGCGTTCAAGCAGTTCGAGGAACTCACCGTCAAGGCCTTCCTCGCATCAAGGCAATACGTCGAGCAGCTAAGCCATTTAGTGGTGACGATGCTTGACTCGGGTTTGCCGTGTTTCAAGCCTCAAACGATTCAGCACTTCAAGGAACGATTCGTACTGGAGAAGTCAGATCGTGAGGCGGCAGACTTCGCGCGAAAGCTCGTCCACTGGAGCGAACGAAGCTATTCGACTGGTGTGTATGATTACTTCCAACTCTTAACCAATGGCATCCCATATTAGACGGATGGCGATTGGCGGCAGGAGCTGTACGTGCCGCCTCCATTTACAGCTCGAACTGGTCATGAACTCACCGCGACCAATCGATAATATAACAAAGGGGGGCCTGAGGGGCGTAGATTATCACTTTCACATCTGAATGGTTGAGGAGCCAAGCAGTCGAGTTAGTAGCTGGATTTTGGAAGTCCGAATCGGCGCGAATTTGGCATGTGGCAATCGCGCTGTGCCTACATCGCCCGCCGGTCAGGTCGACGTGCACATGCAGAAGGTAGCGCAAGGGGATTAGATGCGGGCATTCCGGGACAAGAAGATAGATGCTTGCTGAGGGGGAGGGAAGCTTAAAGCGCCGCGCCTCGCGAACTTGTAAAGGAGAAAAAGCAAATCCGAAACTACAGAGGATCGATCATGAGGGGTTCTTGAATCCTGCACCACAGTATCTGCCTGGTTTAGGTCGTGATGGGTTCTGGGCATGGCCGAGCCTGAGTGCGAGAGAGGATAACAACTTCCAGATCCGTCACTTAGCCCAATTCCGATTGATTGTTCCTGGTTTTGGGCCTGGACCTGGCATTCCGGCGTAGGCCGTGATATCACAATGCAAGTGCAAATGCAAATGCAAGCGAGAATCCTTCAGGGTTGTTTCCCTTCCAACAGCTGCCAATTTTGATGGCGCAACGGAAGGTATATACCCGCTGTAATGTAGCTGTCACCATTCCTGTACCGCGATACAATAGACCTCCCTGAGCCAAGCCTGGTCGCCTGGATGCAGAGTCCCTGAAGTGTCAATTCCCAAATGCCAGATGAACCATGGTTGCATGCCCAGATCGAATCGAGCCGAATGCTTGCCTGTCTGCTCAAGGGCTGCTGCATCTGATGCCTTATTCCCCCATACCCCATACCTCATTACCTTGTAGCACATGATCAGTGGAAATGCAAGGACCATGCATTCATACGGACCGGTTCTGTTCCGCAATTGCAACGTGCTGCGGGTGAGGTTCGTGGTAGATGCAGCGATGCAGACCATGGAGCCTCGATGGCCGGGCGTTCGCAAGTACCGATAGCCCTCCTTGTTTTCCATCTGGCCATCTACCAATGTAGGCATAGTTACTTTTGGACGTAGGAGGGAAAAGCTTGCCTGGGTACCGTCTACCTTTCCGCTCATCCACCCGTCCACCCGCCGGCTCCAACCTTTGACCTGCCAACACTGCCACGCACATGTGAAGAGGACGCCATTTTCCAAAACCATAGCGTAGACTGCGCTCGCTGCGGAGTAGATACGGTGCAAATAAACACACGACACAGGGCGTAGTTATGGTGATACCGTCGCCGTGTCACCGGCCCTCTCTCGCCTCGCATCCCGAGGTCGTCTGTGGCTGCATGGATGTACTGTAGCCGCCCGGACATGGCGTTCGCTTTTCCGTGGAGACACACACACGCGCACGCCCACACCTGACGAGCAGACCCCCAATGGATGTACCAGCCTGTACGGTATGTACAGTATATGGATCAGGTGCAGGCCAGGGTGCAGGCCAGGGTGCAGTCCAATACGTGCATCTTCACACCCATGCGTCCTTGTATGCGGGCCCACAGATTGGCTGGCCGCTCGGCTGGCTATTGTGGGCCCTGTACCCTGCCGTACATGCGATACTTCGAGTATCTGCACGCTAGGAGATGTCTTCCTGCAGCCTCTTTGTGGTAACATGGTAGATAGACGAGTGGTAGGCATGCATTCCGCAATGGGCAGGCCTGCAAGACGTACGTACTGTATTTAGAATCCAAAGAGTACCGTTCGCTGGCCTGGCTGCTGGATCATCGATCGGATCAATCCTTGCCCAGTCCCTTCTCCTGCTGTACTGTACAGGGTGTGTGGGTGACCTCGCAATCAAGTCAGGGCCCTGGCCCTGGCCCTGGCCTAGCTGCAGCCGTTATATCCAGACCTTAGGATGATCGCGTAATGGCGGCATACCTCTCAGCTCTGGAATCCATCCTCGCACGGGAAAACGTCAGAATAGGTAATGTAGTACTGGTTGGAAGCATTGTGGTGGCGACTGGGTGGAAATCCCGCCCACCCAGTACTGTATCGCAACGGAGGTCCGTCCCATCTCATAGTTTCGTCCCCGTTGGATATTCTAAACAAAGTCACGGTGGTGAGGTGATGAGTGGAGTAAAGTAGGTAGGGATGCGTCTTGAGGTGCCTACGCGTGTCATTGCCTCTACCCTAACGCCATCGACGGCGCATCCCATCCAAGCCGCTTCGAATTCACCACCTAAACTCAACTTTCATTGGGAGGATCCTCCCTCACCCACGCCAAATACTGTCTTCTTCATTGTGTTTACTTGCCTTTCTTGCTCTCTCATTTGTCCCGCCTTTAACACAAGACATCCCAGCAGACACAGCCTGACGCTCGTGCGCAGCCGTTCATTGGATCGGAAATCGATCTCTCTCTCCCCCTTTCGTCTTTCTTCCTGCACCCTGTCCTGGACCCTCTCCACCCTGCATCTTTCCTGGTAAGGTACAGTACATCAGACGCATTTGCAGCGACAGGATCAGGTGGCGAGTCTCTCGCCGCCGGCCTGCATGGCCCGAAGGCCTAGCCGCTGCTGCATAGCATATCATTGCATAGGACAGCACTGCGATGGCAGGTCGATGCGCAATTACGCATAATGACTGATGTCATGGAGTCGAGACATATCACCTACCTGNCTAGGTGAGGAGGTTACAGTGGTTCCAGTTGCTGTACCAGGACTGGCTGGCTGGTGCCATGTTCCTGCTGCGTCTGAAGACGACAACAATGTGCACAACCAACCATGTGCACAACGCCGGTGACAGCGGCATCGACAACGACAGTGACAGATACAGATTGACAGCGTCAATGATAGCAGTAACGCAATCAGAACCGGCGCTGCGGCCCTGAGGGTGCACAGCCGCTCGCAATGCAATGGCCAACGGCGTCGGGTGATGCGCCGGCATTCTCCATCTTTTCGTCATGGCGCAACGTTCTTCATCCGTCACCACCAACCACCTCCGTCTCCATCAACACCGAGTCTCTATCATCCCTCCGAGGCTGACTTAATGACCTATCAATACTCCCCAACAGTAAGACGCGGAATACTGATATCCGCCGGCCAGGGCTCTTCCACCCATCTATCTACGTTGCATGACGGTACATGCTTGTTCCGCCGTCTCTCCACCATCACCACCGCCTTCATACAGTACCTACACCTTTGAACCTTGACCATCTTTACCTACTCATCATACAGCTCAGCCTCCGTTTGTGTTTGTGTCTGGCTTGTGCTTGTGGTGGGGTGGGGTGGTCTTGTCTTCCCTGTCCCGACCTCCCACTGCCTTCTGCCATCGTTATACCTTCTTCTACCAGCCCAAGACAGGAGGCATGCTCTCCTCTGTTTCGCCCTGCAATCCCATTCGCAATCCAAGCAGAAAACAACATTACAAGGCGAGGCGAGACGAATACCCCTCCGGCGCCTTGCGATGATACGTACAGTACAGTAAATAAGCCTCCCGTCTGACTTCGGGTATTGGGTGTACACATTCCGCTGCTCCACTAACTTTGTGTCCGGGAAAAGTCGTCTTCGTCTTCCTACGCTGCCGCACTAGCCTCGGCGTGCAACATCTGCTGTATCTGGATTCACATCATCTCTATAGACCAACCGGTACCTGCAGGACGTAAGTAGGCAATATGCCGCTCCAACTTTCGCCCGCTGTCTAGGCTTGAGCTATCGTACCTCCTCCAGCTATTCCCTCCTCAATCCCTTTCTCCTCTCGTGGCGATCCGTCCGTCTTCGCCTTCCCATGACCCGTCTTTTCGTCCAATCTCTGTCCAGATCGCCCAGCTCCTTCTCATGACTCTCGCCCCGTTGCATGTACAGGGATCCTCAAATGGCACTGTATGCTAGTGGCGTTGACATCGACTGATCGACACCCGTCTTCTGCCTCATACACAACACCACTACCTGGTGACCGCAATGTCATGATCCTGAACAATACGCCACGATTTCTTGACAAGGCCTAGTAGTGGTTGAACACTTGCCTTCATACCCACCATCCTACTTCAAAANCCCCCTCTTTCCTCGACGGCGCACCCCAGAGGCTACTCTCTTGATCCAGCGTGATGGGCGATCGAGCTGCCAACGAAACCTTGATTGTCAACGGAGAAGCTACACCCACTGGCGGACCCTACAACCAAACTCCAGACAGGTACCTACCTATATTCGTTCCAATCCCCCATTGCTCGAATTCTGACTGACATGAGCACCTGAAGAGTTCCATATCCTGGGCAGGCGCGATCAGTCGACCAACAAACCCAGACTGCGCAATATCCATTCGCTATGAATGGCATGATGGCGGCACTGCCTCGGCATCAATTCTTTCCAGCGCACCCACATCCGCTGGAACACATTCACAGCTTGCCCTCTGGGATGATGCCTCCAGCAATGTACAATTTACAGCCAGCACCTACTCACTTCTCTCCACCTGGTCCAATACCCTATGTCGATCCTGCTACGATGCAAATGGGCCAACCTCGACCATATATCCCAAACCATTACGGAGGACCTCCTCGGTTCATGAATGCGCATACCCAGGGCCATCCCCACATGCTTTCCTACGGTTACACTTACAGCCCTGCTCCTATCCAACATGTAGACCCACGCATGTCTGGTCAGCCCGGTATGGGTGGTTATCCCATGCTGCCAGCGCCTCACCCAGAGCAAAGTATGTTTCCCTATTATCGATTTGTTGGCTACAACTGTTCCAATCCGGCTGACCAGTCCATCCAGCCTATTCCTATCCCATCGCAGAATCCCTGCCTGTCCCATCCTTTCCACGAGGACCCCCTCGAAAACCAAAACAATCCGGTCATGCACTGTGGGTTGGGAATCTCCCACCATCCGCGACTGTGTCTGAACTGAAAGATCATTTCTCACGGGATGCCACTAACGATATAGAGAGCGTTTTTCTCATCTCTAAGAGCAATTGCGCCTTCGTCAACTATAGAAGTGAGGCTGCTTGCCTAGCAGCCATGTCACGCTTTCATGATTCACGATTTGGCGGTGTTCGATTAGTATGCAGGCTACGTAGGGGAAGTTCGGCCACCTCGTCCACAATTGAACCTACAAGCCCAACACCGACGGGTGAGTCAAGTGGCTCCTTGAAGTCACAGGATGAAGACCAAGAGTCGAAAGTGGAGAGTGAGCCGGAAACGCCTGTCATTGTCAGTGGCTCTGAATTCGGATCGCCTTCCTCGACAGCTCAATCGTCTTCCTTCAAGGAAGCCTTATCCATGGACCCACCTGCTAGATCAACAGAAAGATATTTTGTGGTCAAAAGCCTCACTTTACAAGATCTCGAGGCTAGTGTGGTCAATGCCGTCTGGGCTACACAGTCGCACAACGAAAATATCCTGAACGATGCCTTCGCGATGGCCGATCATGTTTTCTTGGTGTTCTCAGCGAACAAATCCGGTGAGTATTTCGGCTATGCGCGTATGGCATCGCCCATCACAGGCGACCCTGTCAGGCTTCGTCCGGCCGCAACTCCTGGACCAGAACCCGGTTCTCAATCACCCAGAGACGGTCCACGATCTATTGCAACACCTGCAACCGCCACGGCTCCAAAGGGTCACATAATGGATGACTCGGCACGCGGGACTATATTCTGGGAGGCAGAGCTCCCAGAAGGCGAGACCGAGAGGAGGCTAAGTGAGCCAGACCAGGATCAGGGTCAGGAGTGGGGTAAACAGTTCCGCATCGAATGGATGAGCACGGCGCGCCTGCCTTTCTACCGAACCCGCGGCTTGAGAAATCCCTGGAATGCGAATCGAGAGGTCAAGATTGCTAGAGACGGCACAGAATTGGAGCCGGGCGTTGGCCGCAAGCTCGTCAGCATGTTCCACCGCCCGATGGGCCCTCTGAGCTGAGAAACAGATGGCTGATCTAGGGCTCCTCGATTGGCGCAATGATTCACGACAATACTATTGCATATATGAAGGGCTTCGTAAGGCAGCGGTATCATTATTTATGGTCGTTCCAGTCGACCAGAACTCCACCCATTGGGATGTTCAACCTGCATGTCTCCAACAGCTGTAGCCGCCCATTGTCGATTGGCGACAAACATCGCGTCTCAGATGTGTTGATTCAATATTGGGGAGTAATTGTCTGTCTTACCAGGCCCTCACAAACTTGCGATTGGGCTCATTTTGACACTCCAACACGATGGTTTGAAGTCTGAAGGGGGGAATGGAAGGATGAATTATGTATCTTGCATAGAACCTCCAGCGATGGTGCAGGGAAGCTGGGTGTGTTGCATTGGATAAAGGACGCAGAGGGAGTGCGTCTCGTCATTGCACCGACACGTTGCGATGACATTCCTCACAATAGAGAATGCATGAAGATGACATACAGGTGACACAGTGAGGGTGTGATGTCGGCCGTAAACGAGTAGCGTATGTATGTATACTGTACCTTCCATACACTTGGGTACCTAGGTGCTGTACTCTCCTCACGGATTCACGTTTCGGGCAATCCGGTTGGTGAGCTGATAGGCATTGCCAAGTTCGGGGTCAAGTTTTCCCGCGCCGGCTTGTCCGATAGAAAGTTTTGGCTACGAGCCTACAGAACAATCTTCAATCATCATATACATCTAGAGGGCCTCAGGCTTACGCAGATTTGCAAGATGGGACTCGCCGGCACGAAGAAGTAAGTACATGTCCATATGTATCATGACAGCTGCACCCTGGGAAGAACCACTGTCTGGAGACCAACCCTACTAACCAAATTCCTTTCCAACTGCAGCAAGAAGAAGATCTCGAACGATCCGAACAATACGACATGGTCGAAGTCGACGGACAACTTCGGCCATAAGATGCTGAGGGCGCAAGGCTGGCAGCCGGGCGAGTACCTGGGTGCGCGCGACGCCAAGCACAGCGAGCACTATACGAACGCCAACGCCTCACACATCCGTGTGTTGCTGCGCGAGGACAACCTGGGCATTGGGGCCAAGGTGGGCGCCGGCAATGCAGAGACCTTCGGCCTCAGCCTCTTCTCTGGCCTGCTCGGCCGCCTGAACGGGAAGTCCGACGACGAGGTCCAGAAGCAGGCCAACGCCCACCGCGATGTCGAGCTCAACATGTACACCTCCCGCAAGTACGGCTTCATGAACTTCGTCAGGGGCGGCTTGCTCGTCGGCGATAAGATGGAGGAAGGCTCGATCAAGGATTTGAAAAAGGACCAGGCTGCGCCTTCAACTGCCACTCCCACTGAGAAGTCAGCTAAGAAGCGCAAGGCTGCCGATGAAGAGCCGGATACTCTAGATGAGGAGCGTGCGAAGAAGAGGGATCGCAAGGGCAAGAGTGGGGCTCAGAAGGAGAGCAACGGTGGGCAGTCGAAGAGCAAGGCTGAGAAGTCTGCGGCGGAAGAATCTTCCAGCTCCAGCTCAGACGAGGACTCGGCTTCTCAGGATGAGAAGAAGCTCTCGAAGAAGAGCAAACGATCTGAGAAGAAAGCTTCTTCGGACGAGGAAGAGGTCGCTCGCAAGGCCGCGAAGGCTGAGAAACGACGATTGAAAGAGGAGAAGCGGGCGCGGAAGGAGGAGCGAAGGAAGCGAAAGGAGGCCAAGAGATCCGACAACGCCACCGACTCAGTGTCGACGGCGCCGACCACTTCTGCGACCACTTCTGGAACTTCGACTCCTCTGTCCTTCGCCGGCGGCCGCCATGCCGTGCGCCAGCGCTACATCCAGCAGAAGCGCATGGCTTCCATGGACGCCAAGCATCTGAACGAAATCTTCATGCTAAAGACCGCCGCCGGGTAGTAATATTGGCTCGCCATCTCATGGGCTGGAACTGTTGAAAAGTTCTAGCTTGGTAGCTCTCGCAGGCCTCTTTCCCAATCTCGATGGTTGCTTTACATCCCGTCCATACTCAGTTGAAGAGATGACGACCCAACTGCGGCGCAGCAGCAGCAGTACACCGTATCATCTGACTGTAAGGCAAGCAGGTGCCTGCGACAAACCTATGCGTTGTCATGATGATGTTCGAAAGTACTCATTTGGGAAGGAGGTCGAATTCTCACTTGTGGAGTTCCGTACCTCCGTAGCTCTGCCAGAGTGGTAGAAGCACATGGTCCCTGGTCGGCTTAAAACCCCTGGCTTGTCTACTTCTGTAGCCCTTGTCCCTTGGCCTTAGTCGGTACAGCACTTTGACTTCTTGCCTCAGGGACTGCAGGAAAAGGGTTTTGGCCAGAGCGACTAGTGAGGATCACTAGAGATCACTGAAATCGAACATAGCAATCTCGATCTCTAACATTCGGTCAAGGAAGGATAACATGTTGATGCAGCCGCCAATCCTTGCTTATTGGCTGGTCTCTAGCTCACCACCAGAACGACTCACGACATGGTAATTACAGGATTGTCTCACTGGGAGCGATAGGTCGCTGCCGTATCAATATCATATCAAAATTACGGCTCCATCTGGACGACTGCGCATGGACACTGTCCCCCAACGCGCGACCATTTGATCGACGAAGTGCACAAGACATGCAGGAGAACGGCGGCGTTTGTCGGGGCTTCCTCCGATGGTCTCGGCAGCGTGGCACGCTCCCAACACTACACGCGTGGCTTGCATCGTCCAACCACGCGGAGGATTCTCCGCATTGTAGTTCTTTACAGTACATGCCTGCTTCCACCCACCGGCTTTTAGCCGAGCCTTGTTCCCTGTGCCTGCGCGCATTGCATCACATACCTACCTACAAATGCCTGTCCCTTGAGACCCGCATGAGTCGGCTCCCTCCACACCCTACTTTGGGTACCTCGTCTATCCCCTGGGTACTATGCACTACTGCATTGCTTGTTTGCCTACATACCGTAGATACATAGACTCGACACATGGCGATCCATCTGCATTCGTGCAACAACACGCAATCAACTCTATTCCGAGTACATCCCTTCTGTACATACTTAAGTGTCTGTGAAGTATCCCTTCTAGCCTAGAAGCTGTGTTTGGGCGGTGGGATCATTTGGCTCTGCCATCGCACAGCTGTGATAGACCGTGTGGACGAGACTCACATTTTTCGTATCGAAGCCCTACATGGATCCGGCACGACTATTGGAAATTGCGAAATCCCAGATGTCGCAATGGTTTGGAAATGTATTTGTGGATGATGGTTGTGACCTAGCAGGTAAATCATCTATCTCCAGACACTCGCATTACACAATGCCACTCTCGCTTTGCATCGCAGTAGTTGCAGATCGGGAAAATTCTGGACTGGGGATGAGAAGGAAAGAAACGGCTTGGCATGTACAGCGATACAACTACGGTGGAATGACGCTTGCGGTCAGTTTGGGACGATATTTAATTGTTCAACATTTGCTCGTCTCTAGTAATATTGACATATGGCTTCTGGTCTTCAGATTTGTTCGAGATAAGAAGCAGTTTTTATGTTCTCTCAGCCAAGATCCACTTGTCGCTTCTTCTTTCGCTTTGGCTTGGCTTTTGCTTCACCGTCATCTTGCGCTCCTGCCCCATCTGCCGGCTCTGCTTGGTCAACAGCCGACTTCGAAGTTTTCTTCTTTTTCTTCTTCTTGGCGGGCTGATTCTGGTCTGCATCGGCGGTCTCAGCTTCAGCATTTGCAGCGGCCAGCTCATCGTCTCCGAGCATTTCGACCCTGGCCTTCTTCTTCTTTTTCCGCTTGACCACCATGCCCTCTTCCGGCACGTTTTGCGGCTGGATACGCTCCTGTGCGCGTTGCATCTCCAGCCTCAGTCTTTCAACTTCCTTCATCGCCTTGGCCATCTCTTCTTCCTCCGCTTGTCGCCGCTCGAAGTCGTGCTGGCTTGCCCCAGGGCCGACCGCCCCAGTATCGGTCAGAGACAACGAGGACAGACCGCTGCTATCTACTTCAAGTAGACTCTTCTTTGCTCGTGCCAAGCCTGGGGGCCTCGCTGGGCTGGAAGATAGAGAGGCTGTTTGAGAGCTGTTTGCCTCTGCATTGCCTAGCATCTCATCTCCAGCCACTTCAAATCTCTTCTTCGATTTCTTGATTGTCTGTGGTTTGGGCTTCCGCTTCTCGCCGTCTGACTGCGTGTCTCTGCTTTCGAGCTTCAATTGCATAACCGGTATCGCGTCAACATCCAGCTCGCCGCCATTGGTCTCGCGGACAAGCTTGTGCATTGGCGTACTAGACCCTGAGTTGCGTTCGGGGTCAATATAGAAGGGGTCGTCTCTGTAGCGTTCCCTTCTTTCCGCCTTCTTTCTCTCGATTGCCTCTTCGTCGATCTCCTCAGCTTGGTAGGAAGCGACACGGCTTGGCGGTTGGCTTGGTACATCCAACATGTCTGCAGCAGGTTTAGATCCAAATGCTTTCGCCGTTGTGGAAGATTTCTGGTGATATAGTTGATAGACCTCGTCCTCGCCTTCATCAAGTTCGTATTCGTATTCAGCCTGCTGAAGCACCATTTGCAGGTTGCTGTTGAGCGGCACATTCAGATCCAGACCCTGCGGTGTGGGGACGTTTTGAAGCGCAGACTTAGCAACCGGGTTCAGCTCCATGCCCATGAACAAGGAAGGAATCGCCTGAGTCAACAGCAGAGGTGGCTCAGGATAGTCAACATTATCTTCCTCCGTTCCTTGATTTGCCGAAGCTTCCGATGCAAGCCTCATAAGATCGAGATATTCGACGGCCAATTCCTGTACGTCAAGGCTTGGATGGAGAGTAAGAGGCTCCAGAAAATGTATTATCCGAGCCGTAGACAACAGAGTACTTGATTTGCGAGAAGAAGTCCAGGGAGATTGCTGGTCACTGGTGAGAAGGGTGAAAATCTTCGGGATGGCCTGAATGTAACTGGTGAGTGTGTGCGCCGGTAGTTGAGCACTCGAGGTATGGATGAGTGAGTTCAAAACTACAGTGGGGTCAGGGAGAAGGCTCGCATATTCTCCAGCAATGAATGAAGCAGCCAAGAGAACTCCATTCCCACCCGTCCCTGCTGATGGAAAAAGCTGTTCTCTTCGCTCTATCATCAGCAGAGACTGCGCGGCAGCTGACGCTTCGGGACGAACGCCTTTCACCCTCACAGCCACATTCAGAAGCTCAGCTCCTATTGCGTCAGAGACTGACTGGCTTGTGGAATTGGTGTCATTTGTATCATGAGTGCCAGATGGACATTGCTTCACCAGGTCGACCAAAATCCCAATATACCAGTCAAAATCGTTAATGTTCGTGTAGAGATCTTTCGAGCACATCTCTAGAATACGCTCTATCACCATCTGACGGTAATCTTGAGGAAGCGGAGGTGGTTGATTTGACTTCTGTTCCCTTCTGGGCAAATTGGCTTGCATTCCTTCATCGTCATCGTCGGCCATTGGTATGATGCCATCAAAGGAGGCACGGTCATTGCTAGGATCGTCAATGTCAGATGGCTGACTCGCAGACTTCAGCTGGCTCAATAATCGCTCCACGACAAGCTGTATGTTGTTCGCGTTGACCATACCCGCTGCCAATTCCAAAGCCCTGGTCCGGATTGACAGGTCCGGATCGTCGATACACTCAAGAACCACATCGGAATTGGCGGCAACCAGATCGCTGTAGGAGTCTGTGATTTTGGTAAAAGCGATCAATGCTACATAGCGTAAATTCGGATCGCCCTCAAGAATCAACATGGCTCGTAATTTGTCAACACACAACCTTGCAATCTCATCGCCTTCCGTTGTGCCATAAGCCGAGCTCAGGACACCTCCCTGGATGATACCATTAATGCACTCATAAAGCAGGCTCATTGCTGGTGTACTCTTGATGAGTGTAGTCAACGGCGGAAGTAGCTTCTTGACCAGTCTGGGCTCATGGGGGATCAAAGCAGAGAAGAGCTTGATAATCTTGATGCCCATCCAATTATTCGTTCCGGCAGTGAGCAATTCGAAAAGTCTCGGCGCCAGTGGTAGAAAGTCCTGTGGTCTTCTCCAGCCAAGCTCACAGACAACATTCACAATAGCGGCAGTAACGCTAGGGTCCTCATTCTCATCTTGCAGCCTTTCTTTTATCTTCGGCCAAGCTGGTCTGAGGGTCTCTGGGTATACCAGGGCGAGTCGATATAAAGTGACAATCGTCTTCTTGCGAATCGCAGGGCTGGAGTGTGACAGACGTGGGAGCAAGTCTGTAAGCAGGGAGTTGGCCATGGAGGGATTTATCACATGCGGTATCGTTCCCAGGGCCAGAGAGATGATCAACTTGTCTGGGCTGGTCAAGTCTTTCTTGAGCAGATTCTCTGCCAGCACAAGAACGTCTGTATCCGGCCGGAAACTCTGCACAGCCGCGAGATAGCCGACCCGCTTGTGTAGATACTTCGGCGACGACATAACCTCCAACACGTTGAAGGCCGCCCAGGACATGTCATGCCCGAACATCTCAAGGTACACCAGCTTCAGCAGAGCCGAGCCCTTCTGATCCATGTCCTGGCTCTTGATCTCGCGCCGGCATTCGGCCAGCGACTGCTGGATGTACTCGCGCTCATTGCCCTTGTGCGCCCGCAGGCCGCGGATCAATTGGTACAGGTCTTTCTCGAACATTGCGGTGGTGTAGGATGCTGATTGTCTGGTGATCGTCTATCCTTGTCTCATCGCCAGAGCTTTAGCGTTTGGGTCGGGTTGACGATCGCAGTCCAGTATTATCAACATTATGTGCGATGCTGGTGATCAAAACGGCATTTTTAGTAGTTGAAATCCGGCACCCATCGACAACTAGCAACCACCGGAGCTCGTTGCAACCGCAAATACCATTCAGATGTCAACTTGCGATTACCACAATGAAGCCGACATGCGGAGTGGGCTGTATGATGCAGTAGTGGACTTCCGGGGGATCATATCTTATCCAATCCATCTAGCCCAGCACGCCAAGGCCTCTCCCGCGGCGAAACTTTCCAACTTGCTTAAGGTTGTAATGTATTTGTCCTTCAGTCGTGTTTCTCTCTTTCCCCTCTAAACATCTTTACCCTCGCAGTCACTCAATGTCTCCTGTCGAACCTCGCATACATGCGAATAGTTGTAGCAGATGTGCTTTCAGTAACTGCTGCTGGAAAGATACTCTGGGAACATGTACTTGTGTCTCCAAATTTCTTAGGAAACCACGATTTGCCTGCCTATTGGCCTCACTCTACCGTGGCCTTAGAGCAACATTTCTTAGTCTCGTATATGTGGAATATCAAAACCAGCGTGCCGACAAACACGCGCCCGATCCACCCGCTCCAACCGTCCTCAATGGTTGGAGCGGACTATTTCATGGGCAAACATTCTCGTCTGCCTGAGCATCACTTGTCATTTGTGTCATAGCTACATGATGCACGAGGCTTTGGTGACGACGGACGGATGTTGAGTGGGGTATCATTAAATATATCGACTCTGTATATTCTTACACTATGCAATTGTAGCGGTCGCTCCTTGCTCCGGCTGCGCAGCCTCTTCCAAGGCTTCTCCCGCCATGCCCATGTCCTGGACTGTCCAGGTTCCATCCTGCTTGATGAAATCTCTCTCAGGGCCCAACAACGTCAGACTGGCGTTGCCAATCCCATCTACGAGCTTTTCAGCTGCAGCCCTGACATCGGTAGTGGATACGTCCAGAAGCCATTCTCTCCGTCTCTGCTCCATTTCATGATCGATGCCATCTAAGAAGCGTCCCATGCCTTCTTGGTTAACACTCTCCGGCGCATCAATTCGTTGGAAGACGCTCAGCTTGGCTTCCTCCAGCTCTCGTTCGGTCCAAGCTCGCTCTGCTGCCCAGCGGCCAGCCTCGCCGTAGACCTTGATCGTGTTCTCCGGGTTGGGATCGCGATAGCTGTACATTCCAAAAACACCGCTCAAGCCGTTGGCGAGAGCCCCACCACCATATGCACCACCTTTCTCACGAATCTCATGGTGGAGATGTTTGTGGGTTAAAAGTTGGGCCAGGACGGAAAACGGCGCCGACTGTTGTGAGGTATATGGCGCCGTTGGCAGAGCCAGCGCAGAGTAGTGTACTTGGAATGGGAGAGGGAAATATGATCTCTTAGTGAGTCCTCTTTTGGGTATTTGCAAGCCGGTGTTGCCGCTTGTAGAAAAACGGGCTGGTGAATTCAAAGATGCGGCGTCGTTACGCTCGAGGAACTTGATGAGAGCCGCCTCATTTGCAGCCGATGCATCTTTGCCACAAGTGAGAGCAATGCGTAGGTTCCCTTCTTGCATATTGCGAACAACAGTGGCCTGGATAGCTTTCAACTTGTTGATAACTTCTCCCAGAGCACTGCTGTCTTCTCCTGCTGCAGCGAGAGATGTAACGAACTTGACTTGCGTAATTCCACCAGTCTGTTCCTTCATGGCACCGATAGCACCGAGGCCAGATTGCGCATATGACAAGGCAAACTGATGACCTGTTTCTGCAATCCCGTCTACCGCACCGCTCGCTCCTGCCTGTAAAAGCTGTTGGATCATCTTCGGTGCGTCTGGACCGTCGAAGTTTGTTTCTAGTAGCATCTCCTGCATAAGTTCGTACATCTGAGGAACGTTGCGATCGAAGGCATAACCACTGAGCTTTAGGCCATCTTGTGCACTTTGGATGTCGTACACTGACGGCGAAGCATAGTAAGAAAAGCTGATGCCGCCGGTATTGAGTTTGATGAGGTCTTCCAATTCTTCGGTCGTGTGTCTCAGAGTGCCAATCCTTTGCAAACTGTCAACAAACAATGGGATCAGTGTCCTCAACTCCTCAGGAAGATTGTCGAACAGGCTGAGAGCTCTGAAATATGTGAGCCCGTTGGTGGGAGTTTCGCGCCATTGAACCTTCAAGTTCCTGCGCCCTATCTCACTATCCCTGACCTCGATTTTTGGCTGTTGGCGAGGGATGTCACTTAGATGCAGTGTTGGCAAGACATCAGTGTTCTCGGTCTTTCCGTTATCCTGCTCCTCGACCAATTCGATCTCACGAGCCCGAAGTTGCTGATACGCTTCTTCCTCAGAGGGGTATTGTTTCACAGCCTCGTCAATCTTTGTAGCCAGACGAGTCTTTTCCTCACCCACAACGGATTCCCCATATTCGGCATCAGGTTCCATGGTGAAGATCAAATGACGGTCGTTGAGAACGTATTTCTGAATCAGCCCTTCAAGGTATCCTCCTTGCGAATACAATTCCAGGAACTTCTCAACTCTGATATTCCAAGGAAGCGCTTCGAACGGATCAAGGCCATTGAACCACTTTGGCTGGAGCTGTCTTAGAAGACCAAGCCCAAAGCCCGCCGTCTTATGCTTGAGAGAGAGTTCCATCTGGTGCAACAACCCATCCACCTTCTCTTTCTTGAATCCATCCTTGACTGATTCCTGCAAAGAACTTCTGATCGCCTCAGCCACCTTCCCAACATTCTCTTTTTTCACGCCATTCAACCCGACGCTGAAGACTCCTGTGGTGGCAGATGGATCGTAGCCGGTGTTGGGACTGAAATCCGTACCTAGGCCCGACTCGATGAGTGCACGATATAGCGGCGATCCGTACCCAGACAACAGTAAATTGAAAGCAATCATGAGACCGAAAGCTTCCTGGACATCGTTTGTGTCGCCAGCGGTCCAATTCAGACTGGTCTTGTATTGAGCATCCGGTGGCGTCAGGGGATCTATCGGTCCTTTCATGACGATCTCCTTCGGCCCATCGAGATGGATCGGCTGTTTGAGGTCACTGTCGACCTCAACCTTTTCAAACTGGCTAAGCTGCTCTGCTAGCAATTCCAGATGACCCTCGACAGGCTGATCGCCGTAAGTCAGAATCTTGCTGTTGCTTGGATGATAGTGCTCCTTGTGAAACCGCTTTAATTCGTCGTAAGTGAGTTGTGTCATCTTTTGTGGATCGCCACCGAAGTTGTTCAACGATGGGAACATGCTTTCGAAGAAGCGGATGTAGTAGAGGTATGTTGCATCACTCATCTGGCCCTTCATCTCATTATACACAACACCCTTGAAGACCAGATCATCTCTTCCATTCGTATCCCCAGCCTGGGGGTTTGCAGGTCCGATGCGCCAGCCTTCCTGCACAAAGTCGGAACGCTTCAAGAGGGGGTGCAATGTAGCATCGAGGTAAACGCCCATGAGATTTCGAAAGTCTTGTGCGTTTGTGGTGGCGAAGGGATACATGGTGTAATCGGTTGAGGTGAAGGCGTTCATGAAGTTTTGCAACGAACGAGGAAGCATCTTGAAGAAAGGATCACGGACAGGATACCTACCTCTGCTATCAGCAATCATGCTCTATAAGCCTACATGTTGAGACTCAGTCTGGCCTACCCACTTTTCAGATCCGCAGAGAGTGACATGTTCTAAGATGTGGGGGACACCAGTGGCATCTGGTGGATTGGTCTTGAAGCCAATGGAGAAGACATTGTTCTTGTCCTCCCTTGCGACATGTAGGTAGTCGGCACCAGTCTTGTCATGTGTGAAATGAAGAGCGGACAGCTCTAACTCTGGGACGTGCTGGGTGCGTTGTAATGTAAACCCATGTAACTGATGGCCGGGTTTGGGAAGGGCATTAAGATCGGTTACAGAGGCATATGCGCGTTTGGCAAGTCGAGAAATTCCTGGATGGCGGATGCGAGAGGCTCGACCTGTCATACGCAAAGATGACAGCATCTCAGGATCGGGACAAATATGATAAAACACAGGTCGAAGTAAAGGAAAGATTAGGGACAATAAGAAGGAGAAATGAAGAGCAGAACGATGCGCATGTCATAGTCGTTGTAAAGTTAGCTGCACTTCAGTACCTGCAGGTCGCTAATGAGGCGAGCCCATCCTAACTCCGGGGTCTTGGCGGATTCATCTCCGAGNCCTAATCGGTCCTGTCTGCCTGAGGATACCATACTGTAGTTTCACTTTGTGCCTGAGGAAGGCGAGACGACTGGCTGTGCTCAGTACTGTATCATAGCCATCATCTAACTGCACGCGACATCGCTCTCTATATGCCACAGCCGCTCAATTACGCATCCACCGTCGACAGTCGCCGCATTTAAAAAGTAATAAGTTGTCTTCTTGGCCCTCTTGGAAGGATTTACGATACTGTCACACGCTGCGCCGTCATCGACTTCATCGGACAAACCCTGACTCCCGCTTGGTCGTCATTCGAGCAACAGAACCGCCCTTTCGCCAGTCTGCACGTTTTACTGGGCAACATTGGCATCCAGGCTCCATGCTCGTCTGGACGCTTCCAGCCAGGGAAGGAACAGATAGTCTTTTAACCCGTTGATCTCGAGAGCGGACGACTGGGTTGGACGAGGCGGCGCGAATGTGAAAAGTCGGCATATTGCTTCAAAGTCCACGAGGAAACTACGATTACGCTTCTCTATCGCATGGATGAGTCAAAATGTCTCAAGTAGCCCACCAACAACATCAATCCCATAATAATGCGCCCTCGCGCGAATATACCCACGACACTGGAGCCGCACCTCCACCACCACCAACTGCTACCCCTGCGCAAGCAAAGGCCAAACCAGGAAAGAAAACCAAAAACAATCCCACTACAGATCCAAACGATGCACATAAGGCGCTTTTGTCAAAAATCTCCCAATTAGAAGCCTCATCGACGGAAACTGCACACGAAACGGCGGAAATCGAAGCCGAGGTGAAAAAGGCCAACCGCGATCTTTCTCAGCTCTTGACGACATTGGAGCCGCACAACAGTAAGCTTGATGTCGTACAGCGGAAATACAGTGAACTTCTGGGGGAGATGAAGCGGGTAGAGAGGGAGCACGTGAAGGCGAAGAAGAGGGGCGATCAGCTGCAAAAGGAGAAGGAAGAAGTCGGCAAGGACAGGACAAAAGAACGGACTATGAAGGAGAAACTCGAAAAATTAAGCAGAGAGCTCACACGAGAAAACAAAAAGCTGAAGGAGGACCTGCGGGATCTTAAAGAGTCCAGTGCCGACCGGAATGAGGAGCTGCATCGGAGGCTTGAAGGGTTGGTTTTTGATGTCGAAAATGCCGTTTCTGATAGGCAAGAACCCAAACGGGCGTTGGAAGCGGTTGAATGGGACAGAGTGTATGCGTGTCACCAAGTGCGTCGCAAAGGTTGCAGGATTCCTCAGCTGACGATATTTGAATGCAGGTTCCGGGAAAAGTTCTCCTCATTTTTACAACAATACGAACTGCGAGAGATCCACTTTCAAAGCTTGCTTCGTGTGAAAGATCTGGAGATCAAATGGCATGCCGCCCAAAACGAACGGCTCAAAAAGACACAGGAGAATGAATTGAGTAAAAGTCACCAACTCACACGGCAGGTCAGCACATTCTCACAAACGGAAAACGAATTGCGAGGGCAGCTCAATGTCTATGTAGAGAAATTCAAGCAGGTACGTGATCCTGTCAAAGCGCTTGGCAATTTCACGGAAGACATCCTCAAACGTTGCGGGAGCACACCATCATCCTTCCAGAGCACCAATGGCAGTGGCAATGGGCCCCCATCTGCTGCTGTTATTGGTGCTACTGGCTTGTGGACCGAGTTGTTTGAGATGGTGCAAAGAGTGGTAAGATCGAGCCCTCTCCCATTGGGTGCATCAATCTGCCACTCTTGCGTACGCTCGATGGCTGGCAAGATCTACCACAAAAAGGGAAGATCGTGCAAGAACTCCTCATGTTTGAATTCGTCGCCTTTCTTCCGTCCCTACATCGCTGCACCAAACCGCTGTTATCGTTACAACTGATATTGTACTTTCCATCACTTTTTTTTNGTTTGATTTAATTTTCCGCTGACTGACCATTACAGCAGGTCGAGGACACTTTAAACAACAGCAATGATCTCTTTCTTACGTTTCGCAAGGAGATGGAGGAAATGTCGAAGAAAACCAAACGTCTTGAGAAGGAGAATCTCAATCTTACCCGCAAGCAAGAAGCTACAAATAAGAACATATTCCAAATGGCTGAAGAGCGTAGTCAGAGCCAGGCCGCCATCGACCGGCTGACGAAGGAGAACGATAAGCTCAAAGGTCTCTGCAGAGCGATGCAAAGTGGTGGGTATACTGCGGCTGCTGCGGCCGCTGCGGCAGCCGCACAACAACCAACTGGTGCTCATCACGGAGGAGGCATTCCGCACCCTCACCATCACCCTCATCCGCATCACCATCCAGGCACGGGTGCTGAGTTCGTCGAACACGGCCTAGAAGGTGAGACTGATAGCGACTACGATGATGAGGAGTATGATGAAGGCGACGAGGATGACGATGAGGACGAGTACGACGATGATGATACCGAAGAGGAAGGTGTCGAAGTCAAAGTCCCCATCGAACAACCTCGTATCTATGGCCCGCCGCCTCCACCGCCGCCTGGGAGTCTCCCTGTCCAACAGCAGCAAAGCTTGCCTAATGGTAAAGGCAAGGCTTCTGTTGCACATATTAATGGAGCGCCCAATGGAGTCAGGCATTAGTGCAGTTTATTCACGTTCTTTTATTGGCTTGCTCTTACTGTATGTAGTATGTACTTCGGCAAGATCAAACGTTCACTCACGCAAGACGCATACACACACACATACACGCCACTGTCACACGTCGGCATTTTTTCTGTCAGCCTCGTGCACGGAAGAAACCAATGGCAAAGCCCCCTTGCCATGAAATGGGTATACAACAGAATGCTGGCGGCGTTCCAGCCTTTTCTCCAATTTCGACACTTGCCCATTGTAGTAGCGCGGGGCCTGAAGGTGTGGTTTTGAATGCCGCGAGCCAATGCAGGACAGACTCGGGAACCCTGCATGAGTGATCCCTGAAGCGGCAGAAAATCAAGGTTGTAGGTGGCTGCAGTTCATGCCTGCAGGCACTCTCTCCTTTGCTGCTCAACAATAGCATCCTTCGTCGTGCTGTAAACAGCATCGTCCTTGCCATGTCCCCTGCACGGCCTCTAAGGGGCTTTCCTCGGGGAGTTCCGCTTTGTGGGCCTCTCCATCTCGGCCGGGGCGATACCTACCTGCGTCACAGGTACAGCCGCCGGGCCGGACTGTTTCGCTAAGTGCAGTTTCACGCGAGGACAATTGGATACCGACCACGAGTCTGAATTTTCTCCGTCCACTTGATGCGAAGGGATACAAAGTCATGGAATAGGACTTCCATGTCATGCCTACTGCTCAGCTGATAATAGCTTGTGACTGTTGTGGCCGGCCTTGAAATCGATACAGCTTACGCCAACGCCATCGTGCTCCCAGCTGGAAACGCTGACCCAATAGCTAGCACATCCAGCACAATGACTGAACGTGGAGAATCCTCGCACTCGCCGCGCGACAGACCCACGCTGAGGGACAACTCCAACTCTCGAAGCGATGTTGTCCCGTCATCCTCGCCCTCACGCGCGGCTGCAACATTACGACTGGGTACTCCTGTTGCTGATTCACCCATAGCATCCGGTCAGAGGTCACCGAGAGAGTCCCGTGCACAGGACATTCCGCCTTCACAAACACCTTTGGCTGGAATATCTGGCTCTGTGAGTCAAGGCCCGGGTTCTTCCTACCTTTCTCAGGCCCTACGGAGCTCCTCCGACCAGACACCGCCGAGCCATGAGACATTAAGCAAAGCACCGTCTGAGAGTGTCGCCGCCAGTGAAACAAGGGCTCCAAACGAGAGTTTCACGCCTGGCTCGTACAACACCCAGCTAGGCCGCAGTCCACGAGCGGCTGAAGACATAGAGGTGCTGAAACGGCATCTGGTCCATGAACCTGGCTCTTACAGAAGGGGCAGTGGCAACCTCGGTTCAAGAGCCGATGTCCAGGCTACTGCGTCTGGCGATGATGAGTTCTCGAGTTTGCAGCTGCAGGGTGGCGACACCACTCGCCATATCTACCGCTATGCCGAAAAGAAAGAGCGTGAACAAGCAGAAAACGAAGGTCGTGGGCCTGGAAGATTGAAGCGAAGTCTCTCTGCAAGTGCTTCTAAAGCGAGAGAGCTGGATGAGGAAAGCGTTCAGAACATTCACGTCCCAGGTGGCTTCAGACGAGATCATATCCGCCGAGCTGCAGGATCACCTGGACCTTCCAGTTCGAGGCCCAAGCGAGCAGATTATGGAGCAATGCAACGTGCTCATACAGAGCCTGCCCGGCCATCTCCACGCTTCGTTACTAGCAACTTCATCGAGTTTCTGACGCTCTACGGCCATTTCGCCGGTGAGATGCTGGAGGAGGACGATGAAGCCTTGGGACCGGATGAATACTTCTCGAGCGATGCCTACGACGACGAAACAGCGACAGATGCCGATTACGATGATCGCTCTGTTGGTTCAGGTGGCTGGGGAGAGGATTCCGCTCTTCTTACACCTGGTAAGCGTAGGCGGCGTAGAAAGCAGCGTGAAGCTGGAAAGGGTACACCGTTCGGCGCAGCGCTCCTCCTTCTGAAGTCGTTCGTTGGCACTGGAGTCCTTTTCATGCCCAGAGCCTACCTCAATGGCGGAATGCTGTTTTCCAACCTCGTCCTCCTATTCATTGCAGGCTTAAGCTATTACTGCTTCATCTTGCTGTGTACAACACGTCTGAAGGTGCACGCGTCTTTCGGCGACATGGGAGGCATCCTGTATGGGAAGCACTTCCGCAACCTCATCAACTTCTCCCTCGTCATCTCCCAGATTGGATTCGCAAGTGCGTACATCGTCTTCGTTAGCGAGAACCTTCAAGCCTTTGTTCTGGCGGTCAGCAAATGCAAAGAATACATCGACATCATCTGGATGATCCTGCTCCAAATGGTTATCTTCCTACCTTTGAGCTTGTACCGGAACATCAACAACATCCAGAAACTCGCCCTGATAGCAGATCTTTTCATCTTGCTTGGCCTTGTCTACCTGTATTTCTACGATGTCAAGACCATTGTCGAGCAAAAAGGAATCTCCGACATTGTGAACTTCAACCCGAAGGACTGGACACTCTTCATCGGTACTGCAATCTTTACGTTTGAGGGCATCGGTCTTATCATTCCCATCCAATCATCAATGGCACAGCCCAAGAAGTTCCCCCGTGTGCTCGGCATTGTCATGGTCGTCATCACTATCGTTTTCGTCTCGATGGGCGCCCTCTCCTACGCAGCTTATGGCTCCAAGACAAAAACCGTGATTATCCTGAACTTGCCTCAAGACAACAAGATGGTCAATGGTGTTCAATTTATCTATTCTCTGGCTATTCTTCTCAGTACACCGCTGCAGATCTACCCAGCCATCGAAATCACCAGCCAGCAGCTATTTTCTAGAACAGGAAAATACAACCCATGGGTCAAGTGGAAGAAAAATATTTTCCGCTTCTTCATGGTCGTGCTATGCGCTGTCATCGCATGGGCTGGAGCTAACAACCTCGACAAGTTTGTTGCCTTGGTGGGTTCATTTGCTTGTATCCCACTGGTGTACATCTACCCTGTAAGTTTACCTCGACCGCATTCAAAGCTCTATAGTTCATCACTGACTCTCGTCTCTCAGCCTATGATGCACTACAAAGCCGTGTCCGAGTCCGTATGGGCGAAGGCCGCCGACATTGGACTTGTCATCTTCGGAATTGCCGCATTTACCTACACCACCGCCCTTACCGTCATGAGTTGGGTTCAAGGCGCAACTGTAAAGCCTCCTGGCTACTGCGATTCTTTGTGAACACTGGAAGTGAGATTGTTGCTACCCTCGAATCCGTTCACGGTATGAATCTGTCCCTGCTTAGCTTGACCTCTGTCGATTGATACTTTGTCTCTGATCTCACTGAAGGCATTGTATGAAACAGTTCTCTGTCGATAACTAGAGTTCAAATACGCTTGTATCCTTTGTATCTTGAATCTCTATATTGCCAAACAAATACTGAAACCCTTTCAATAAAACTGGCTGCGAGAGATATGCTGTATAGCAGCACTCCCTCGTGTCCACTGCAGCACTGATGGTGTGTTATCGGGTGAAAGGATTGTTTGACATGCTCATGTGAGTTCTTGTTTTTCATTATCACTGTGGGTATCTGTAATACATTTTCTCCCGCGGTCTAAAGGGTGACTTCACAGGGGTTGATGCCAATGCCTCAGTAAAGATGTTCATTACTATAATGCAAAAGATGCGTACATATAGGTAAGCTCTATCAAAGAAATATATCATACTCGCGGTATACGCTGCAAACACTTTCTCTAAGCTGAGTCAATATTGTACAACCATACTAACGCAATCACTGTATTTGCACTTGACAATCGAACACCATGTAAGACATTGCGGACTACCGCATCGTTTGTGGGCAGTCTGCACGTGTGCTGTATATGTATAATAGTCCCGGCTGACCTCGGCAAAACCGGCCGTGGCCCTACCAGGAGTCGTTACTTATTACCCAAAGCTGATTGGCTGACGGCTTCACCCGGCGATTTCCGCCGAGAGATCTTGTCCCCGATGGTGTGTAGAAGCTGTGGCATGTATACGCCATAGACTCTATCCGACTTCGAACCTCCGGCTTTCCTCTATCACTTCTTCGCCACTCGCACCGACCTCTCCACTCTCCACTCTCCATCCGGCCTCTGGAAGTAAGCAGCAAGCATGGCGTTGCGACTCGCGAGCAGGCGCATGTTCGCGCCCACGGTCTTCCGCCGCTCGATGGCCACCACGATCGAGCACAGCAAGGGCGAGCCAATCTCGACCACCGCAGAGGCCTTGTCCGCCTCACGACCCCCAGAGCCGCCCTCCAAGACCTCCACCGTCAAGGAGGCCCAGACGGACCCAAATGCGAAGGTCAAGACCTTCCACATCTACAGGTGGAACCCTGACCGTCCAGCCGAGAAGCCTCAGATGCAGAGCTACCAGCTCGACCTGAACAAGACCGGCCCCATGATGTTGGATGCCCTGATCAGGATCAAGAACGAGGTCGACCCCACCCTCACATTCAGGCGGAGTTGCAGAGAGGGAATTTGCGGTAGCTGCGCCATGAACATCGACGGTGTCAACACATTGGCCTGTTTGTGTAAGTTTTTGACAAGTGGATTGAAAGATCATGGAGGAGTCTGTATACTTTGGGCGAGCAGTTGTGCTGACGTTCTACCCAGGCCGCATACCTACCGACACAGCAAAGGAGTCTCGTATCTACCCGCTGCCTCACACCTACGTCGTCAAGGATTTGGTGCCAGACTTGACCCACTTCTACAAGCAGTACAAGAGCATCAAGCCATACCTGCAGCGCGACACCCCACCTCCCGGTGTATGTATATTGAACAAGAAAAAACATTTTTCATGGATCAATGCTGACCTGACATGACTTACAGGGTCGCGAGAACCTTCAATCGAAGGCTGACCGTCTGAAGCTGGACGGTCTATACGAGTGCATTCTCTGCGCTTGCTGCAGCACATCTTGCCCCAGCTACTGGTGGAACAACGAAGAGTACCTCGGCCCAGCCGTGCTCATGCAGTCATACAGATGGATTGCCGACTCCCGTGACGAGCGCGCCGCACAGCGCAAGGACGCCCTCAACAACAGCATGAGTCTGTACAGATGTCACACCATCCTGAACTGCTCGAGGACATGCCCCAAGGGTCTCAACCCTGCTCTCGCCATTGCCGAGATCAAGAAGAGCATGGCCTTTGCATGATTGTATAGTTCAGAAGTGTGAAATGATGCAATCAGTGTAACTTTGCTAGGAGCTCGCTGTGTCCTTGTTGCTGAAAGCTTGCTGTAAATAGAATGTAATCTTCTCTGAACCCAGCATGCTACGGACATTTCAGTCGTTTCGTGATACGCTCGATGATAGTGGAATTTTGACTTGTTGGCTAGTGTATTGAATTTGCCACTCAATCTAGGCTTGAATTTCAGAGCTCTCGAAGAGAGATCCAGTGGCAAGTAGACGCAAAGCAGCCCAAAGCAATGGCATTGGTATATCATGATCATGTAGTGAGGTAAGGCTAAGTTCAAGACATCAATTCCCAATTCCAGCATCCAAGGGTTTGTGCGATTATCATGAATCAGCAGAGATGTACATGACTGGGCACATAAGTCAGCATCAAGAATCAACATGTCGACATTGGATGTCATTGTCTCACCGTTATTGCCTCGAACAAACGCATCGCCGTAGCTCCGCCTCATCTTGCCGTCCACGTACTCCCTGCACTGCTCAAGGGCGATGTTCATGTAGCCATCGACCGACTGCAGCTCGCCTAATCACAGACAGGCACACAGATGAGTTAGCTGGGGTTTCCTCTCTTTGTCACACCTGTAGACTTGCAGATCCTACAAGGGAGCTCGGAAAACTACTCACCTTTGTAGACAACGCCGGAGTTCAGCTTCACAGTGACGGGGGCGCCAATGATCTCGCCCAGGAAGCCGGACGGGTCGCGCGATCCTGACTCGCCGTTCGATGCCACTGGTGGAGCGCTCATGGTGATATTACTTCGAGGCTGTGTATTCACTGATGTAGACTTGTTCCGTTGGCACTTGGTTTGCTGTGTCTGTCTCGTGTATACTGTTCGTTCCTGCTGATCTGGGCTCTGGTCTTGGTCTGCACAGCGTGAACCAACTAGGAAGGCGCAAATCCTGGATTCGGCTGAGCCCTGGCAAGTGTCCCGCGCTGGCTGTGATGTGTGAAGTGACGCACGGGCCTTCCACTTTCACGGTCTCGAGGTTTCATATTGTCTTTGACATGCGCGGTTCGTAGAATACGACTACACATATATATGGAACGACAGATGAATTCTGGGTGCAGTACATGATCGAACTACAAAGGGTTCGCCGCGCGACCCTCTCAATCCTCCTGCCTAGCAACTGCGACTCACTCGTGGATGGGGAAGCTGGCATTCATAGCGAGCGGTCGCACTTGGTTTGATGTCCTTCTTCAACAGACCCGCTTGGGCGCAGCCCAGCAGCAAGCAGGATGGAGAGGCCTCGGATGAGGAAGAGGAGAACTTGTTCAGCCACAGTGGGAATTTCCAGAATCTAGTCGCACAGCGCAAGAGGCAGGAAGAGCAACGCGAAGCACGCAGAAAGGCGAAGGAAGGGAAGGGGAAGGAGAAGGCTAAGGACACATCAGAGCGACGGGAGGTGAAGAAGAAGGATGGCATCGACGATGAAGCTACTGGGTCGAGCCTTGTGTCCCATGAGAAGAGGAAGAGGATCGATGCCAAAGAGAGCGAGGAGCTGCTGAAACTGGTGGGATTCGCTCCAAAGCCTGCGAAAAGGCAGAGTGCTGGAGAGGCAGGGACGGACGATCATGAGGACGAAATACAGTATGAGAGGGAGAGGTCAATCACAGTGGGAAAGCCGGCGAATGGCCATTTACGATCACCTCGAATACCCAAGAGCAATAGTGTTGTAGAACTGCTAGACTCGGATGAAGACGACGGTGACGGCGGTATAGAGCAACATAGAGCCACCACTCCCTCACTTCCTCCCCAGCCTGTGCACACCGCGCCTGACGATGAGGATGAAGATCCAATGTTTGCCGCCCTAAAACGTCGTGCTCGCGAACAGGCAGCCCAGAAGGAAAGCTCCACGAGTTTCATGAGCGACAATACAAAGCCGACTACATCACGAGGCGCTCATAATTCAACTACACCACCGTCTCAGAACGACGGTGTCGCCTCGATACTGATTACGTCGGAAATCCCAAACACAAAGACGCTCATCGTGCGACGAATGCTTTCCCAACGATTGCAGGAGGTCAGGGAGGGATGGTGTGGCAAGCAAGACTTCGCGGATGGCACGACCGCGGACGATGTCTTCTTCGCCTTCAGGTCAAGGCGGGTCTACGATTCGACGCTGGTTCGCAACCTGGGCTTCGACGCCGATGACAATGGCCATGTCTACACGATGGGTCCAGACAACAGGCGTCAATACGGCGACAAAGTGCACGTCGTTGCGGTCACAGAGACTATTCTCAGACGGATGAAGGAGCAGCAGGCCAGTGGGATTGCAAGCATAGGCTCAGGCGTAGGGACAGCGACAAGCACTCCAGGGGTTGGAGATGGCGCATCGCCAGCGCTGACGGCGCCTGTCGTTGAAGAGTCGAACGTCAGACTACTGCTGATAGCCAAAGGCCATTCGAAACCATTTAGATTGAAGGTCAAACCGTCGACTAGGATCGGCAAAATCGTCCACAGCTGTCGAAAGCCCTTTGGCGTGGCCGAGTCACAGAAGGTGCGCATCGAGTTCGACGGCGAAAAGCTGGATGAGGACTTGTGTATCCAAGACACTGAGATCGAGGACATGTTTACACTAGATGTCTTCGTTGAGTGAGGAATGGGCATTGGGGGACACTGTTTTCAGAAACCAAGCTACCGCATATAGCGACTGCCCGTGACGCTGGCCGTCTTTCTGACCAGGATCTTATCTTCTTCTCAACAAGCTTCCTCCACCATCCAGCTAGATTCGGCATGAGGCAAGCAGATACCTGCCCATCTAATCAAGCTGGAGACGAAGATTGCGAAGATCCGACCAAGGTTTCACCAAGCAATACTACCATTCACGTGGTGGGGGGCCAATGAAAGGTAATACGCAGGGATCCCTTCACATCATATCCCCTCCAATCCTTCAACCGNAGGTCACACGGCGTCTGTATGCCTTCCTGCTTTTGCTTTCCCAGGGAGGCAGGCATGCTATTGAAAGCAAAGCGTCAGGCTACGATTGGACGGGGAGAAGATTGGCAGTTGCCAGAACGCCTGTACCAGGTTGGTGGTAGTGTATTGATCTAGCCAGATGCACTTCTTAAGAGGCCGTCTGTAGGTAGAGACAGTGCAGTGTGTCTTGCTATGTACTGTAAGATGGAGGAGGGGACGACTAGCGTAGCATGCATGGTCGATTGATTGACCGACTGATGACTGAACTGCCTGACTGATTGACTGATTGTGATTGGGGCCGTGTGATGATGGCCATATCAGGCAAAGTCGAGCATAGTCCAGCGGTATGGGTGGATGGATGGACGGGTGGATGAAGGATTGACTGATTTCACGTGTGAAGTCAAGGAGCCATTCCAGCATTGAGGAGTAGCGTCGAGCCGTCCAACGCAAGCGCCCTGGGGCTGTGTGAGAGGGAGGGAGGAGCGATTGATGGATTGAACGAACAAAGTGAAGGTGAATTGAGAGAATCCCCAGTCCCCAATCCGAGGAATAGGGTGGCATTACGCGCCGGCCGTTACCGCTTGTCACCCAACAGACTCCCTTTGGCGTCTCGCTTGGATGGAGAGCAGCCCAATACGGCTCTGTAGACTGCCAGACGGAAGCGTATATCAACACCCATCACGCCGGCACAGTCAGGTCGTGATCTTTCCCTCTGCCTAACAAGACAAGACAGTGTGGACTGTGTAGCATCGACTGTCCAACTCATCCTGACAACCCGCAATCATCCATCGTGCTCTATTTCGAAAGGGTGTGCAAGGGACAAGACAAGCCATCACATCGCACGGGATCACATCGCGCCCATCACATCGCCCTACGACACGCCAACCAGCACACTGCCACACTGCAAGAATCGCTAAACGACCTTCCATCTGGCTGGTGCAGACTAGGTAGACGACCTACTGCCCGTCCGCCCACCAGCAGCGACCCGAGTCTGACCAGACAAGCCAACGTCCGGCGGCTAAGCAGCCAATCGACCGGGCTAACGCCAGCATCCTGCAGCACAGCGCCCGCTAGCCACGGCAGACTCCACCAAGACTGACTTACCTTAACTCTCCCTTGCACCCCGTCGGCCAACCCCATTGGCTGCTGCCAGGCCTTGCCCGGCGCGTAGACGACGAGCACGACGACGACGACTCCCAGGCTTGGAAACAGAAGCAGGACGGAAATAGCCACCCTCCCGTCCTCCATCACGGCGGCTTCACCTGTTTGACCAGACCAGACCAGGCCACTCCCTCTATACGACAGACAACACACTACTCTACCGCTTCAGCCTCAGCCTCAGGGATCCTCATCACAAGGTGAGACGCCTCTGTTCCCTTGATACCTACCTATCTCCATCCGGCCCTTCGTGTGCGTTGCAAGTGCACTGCATTGCATTGCATTGCATCGATTCGAACTTGCCTTGCCTTGCCTTGCCTTCCCTTCCACCACCCCTCCATCCCTCACCCTTTCATTTACCCTCCCATCTACCCTTCTGCCATCTGTCCCTCTTCAACCTCCCTCTCGTCGACCATCCCAGATACATCTGACGCCTTCATCTTGGTTGCTCAAGCTCACCTTCGTTTGTCTCCTCAGCTCCTCCGGCCTTGCGGTCTTGTCTCTCTCCCACATCGACCTTCTTTCGTCTCATCTCGACAATGACGTCCTCCGCCACTGCCACCGCTACTATGGCGGCCGCTGGGATCAACAAGAGGCCGGCCGCGCTCTCATCAGCATCGCTTCGTACGCCGTCTTCTGCTTCTTATCCTTCTGAACTGCGAAGCCCTTTGGTACCGTCGCCTGGTTTCGTCAAGAAGGAAGACGGCCTCAAAACTCCAATTACCCCACCTTCGGCCTATTTGGATTTCCTCAAGCAGAATATGCATTCGCCGGCTCTGCTCAGTCCTGCGCCTACCAGCGCCAGTGCACGGTTCAGCTTCAACGAGAAGCCATCCATGCCGTCCACCTCAGAAAAGGCCTCCGATAAAGCCTCGGCCAGCCCACCAACAACTCAGCCGAATATCTCACGGAACAGTTCTTTCGACTCAGAGTCTTCGACAAATTCGGCCAAATCCTCAATCTCTATACCGAGCTTGAATTCAATCCATCCTCACATCCCGACGTCGACGCGCCAACGTCCTGAGAGTCCTCGTATCGCGATCCCTCCATCTCCTTTCGCACGACCAGGACCAAGGTCTGCCAGGACGCCCAAGCGACTCCACATTCCACATTCGCCTGCCGCTTTTTCTCCAGGCGCGCCCAGCGCACCCATCCTCAACTCTCCCTACGCATCTACGCCATTGAGCGCAGCGCCCTGGAGCGCATCCTTCAGCCCCAGATCCCACCACCCAGAGGATCAACCGACATTTCCTCCGGGCAAGGTGACGGTCCGACAGGTGGTCACGAGGACCATCACCTACTGCCGCACTCCTCTCGAGCCTGCTCCAAAAGGCAAGAGGAGAAAGATTGAGGAGGTCGCCAAGGAAGAGGACCCTGCGGCTGAGCCGCCGGTGAAGTTCGAGAGGATGCAGCCTGTTGACAGCGTCTCTCCCAAGACCTCTCCCAAATCTTCACCCAACCCTTCGGCCGCTTCTGTCGCTGATGAACCTGTTGAAGCTGCTGCTGAGAAGACCCAGACCGCTGTGTCCTGAAGCTGTTATGGTCTCTAAACTACCTTTCGACTCCTGGCTGGCCGAGAATTCTTTTTACTTTAATACGATTTCCTTCTTCAATACCCTTGCCGGTATTGAGATTGCATGGATATGACGGGATGCCAGTTTAACGTCTGAACGAATACCTCACTACCTCGTGATACCCTCTGGTATCTCCCTCGCTCTCTTTCTCTCTCGCAATCAAACTCCTTCCTCTGATGTAATGATTGACGAAGGATCGCACTCTGCCGCATCTGATCTGGAATCGTGCCATGCTTTTTACCCTTGTTTGCTCTTGTTCTGAGTAGATTGCTAGGTCATAGCTTTCTCTTATTTGATGTAGATGGTTGTGGGCAGAAGAAGGAGGTGAGAGGAGGACAGACGGGAAAAGAGAGACAAGTGGCGAACGGCGATACATGCGAAAAAAAACACAACCCGTCAGAGCCTCAACAAGCCTGGTGCTGGAGGCGTAATATATATGTTGGTTTTGAAAAATATTCCCACTGGACTTTGTTCATACATATGCCGTCCATACATACTCTATCTTTTTTTCCACATGACAGTTTGCTCTCACATCCACTTCCCTTTGGCTTGAAAGAGATGCCTTCGCTGACATTACGAGATCCTACGTGATCTGATGAATGTTCCCACCACCGACATCAAGCCAACTCCACGAGGCCATCTTCTTCCTCGTCATACTCCTCCCCATAGAAAGCCCTCCTCAGGCCCTGCAGGTCCTCCCCTTCAAGTCCCAGCTTGTGTCTGAAGTAGCCCTCGATGGCGCAGATGCTATCTGTGGCGAGCTCGGCCTCACGACGCAAAGCTGCCGCCTGCTCCTTGACCTCCTGTCCGTTGCCCTCGCCATACTCAGCCAGCTGCCGCCTCAAGTCGGCCAGATCCGCCTCGACCGTCGCCTTCGTCGCCGAAAGAGCCTCCCGCGCCGTCTCCCCTTCATCTCCCTCCGCCTCCCTGTCCTTGTCGCGCACGGCCCGCACCTCATCGGCCTGGGCCCGTAGGGACGCATTGACAGCCTGCTGCCGCGCCAGCGCCGCTCTCGCCTCTTCGTTCTCCCGCCGTGCCGTGCGTGCCGCTTCTGACGCGAACGACCAGTACCAGTTGCCGGACCCGATCTTCTCGACGTGGATCTTGGCGTCGTCCGTCAGGGCTTGCAGGTAGTCTATCAAACGCATCCGCGCACGCGTCAGTCTCACGTTGTCCTACCCGTCCGAAAGGATTTTCTTTTTCTCTGCCCTTAGGCCGTATCCCCAAAGCCGACTGCACCTTTCACTTGCATCCCGTTGATCGACCCCACGGCCGGCAGCTGCTTCTCCAGGTCTTTCAGCGTCCACGCTGTGCGCGACGCCTGCATCCATTGGTGGATGGTGTTCAGCTTGCCTGCGTTGCAGTTCGTCTTGGGTGCCTGTCGTGCTGTCTCAGTATGGACCTAACGGATGTTTTGACTTTGGAGAGAGGCAGTCAAGGCCGCGGCGGTGGTGGTGGTCGCTTACCATTGTCACTGTACGCAAGCGTCTGAGTATCTACGTCGTCTCTAGGTGACAGATCGAACTTTGTCGTCAGCAATATATTAATATCTGAATGAATTCGGCCGTGATAATTCTGTGTGCATGATTGCGGACATTGTACAAAAGTGAAGCAACTGGCAACTGGTGATATCTAGGCAACGACGTTGGCAGGCTGAAAATGGAAGGAGCGCTTCTCTGTATGTTTCTGTTTCTGTTTCGGTTATGATACGAGGAATATGATACAACCCAAGCTTGACCATTCTCGAATCCATTACACCTCCGATACATCCGATACATTTGAACTGGCATCAATCAATACACATCCGACACATATCGATCAGTCTTGACTCTCTGCAGCCACTCCTCAGCTTCGGTCTCAGACTTGCCAGTCTTCTCGCTGTAGATCTTCTTGCAAACGTCCGCACAGCTCTTGCCGAGCCGGGCAGCACTGCCACAGAGGTAGATCTTGCCGCCGTTGGTGAACATTTCCGACAACTCGTCGCGGTGATCGTACACCACGTCGGGCACGTACTGCTTCTTCGCGCCGTCCTTTCGGGAGTAGGCGGTATGTACCTGCACGATGCCCTGTTTCTCCCAAGCTGCCAGCTCGTCCCTGTACAGCTGGTCTTGTTCGTTGCGGCAGCCGAAGAAAAGCACCGCCGGGCCGAGCTTGCGCACGCCCGCTTCGCTTATCACTGCCCTCTCCTCGATGAAGGATCGCATCGGCGCGATGCCTGTGCCTGCCGCAAACATGATCACTGGCGTGGATGCGTCACCCGGCAGCCGGAAGCCAACGTTGGTAGACCGCACTGTGCAGCTGATGCGGTCGCCCGCCCGACGTGAGGAGAGGTAGGTCGATGCCACACCCTCAAAGGGCCCATGGCCGGAGAAAGAAGGTGAGGTGTGCACATCATATGTGATGCTCACAAGGTCGTGGTGGTCGGATACCATCGGCGAGGACGAAATTGAGTATTGGCGTGGAGTCAGTGGTGGGAGCATGTCGATGAACTCTTCGAACGGGAGCTTGGAGTTGCTTTCCTCAAGGATGTCCAGCACTGTGTAGCGTTTCTTGAGAACCTCGCCGTATGCACTTTCATCCTGCAATCCCTCCAGCCTCTTTTTGGCGTCGCCTTCTGCGAACTGGGAGACTGTCTTCAGTTGCCGTTTGGTGATTGGGGCAGAGAGCTCCACATTGCTGGACAGGAAGGTGTGCACAAGAATCGGCTCGGTCGGAAGGAACTTCTTCTTGGAGCCTTGGACGGCCATCAGGTCTGCGTTGGAGAAGCCGAAGAACCGCATCACCCTGCTGACGGATTGCTCTGGGTTGATCGGTTGGATGACGAGGTAGTCGCCAGCCGTGTATGTAGTGCCGTCGGCGAGTCTGACCTCCATGTGCTTCTTAGCCGGTCCCACAGTTGTGTCTGCGAGCTGCTCGTTCTTGATCACAGTGCCGATGTTCATGCTCTCATCGCCCAGATCTTGCGCCATCTTGCTCTTCTGCACATGCACCGACACTGCGGTCTTCTCACCTGCAGGCTTTTGCTTCCCAGAGAGAGTCTGGCATAGATCCTCCGACCACTCATCGAACGGTCCCATGAGATCTTCTTTGACATTGCAGAATCTTGCTGGAAGCACGCGTTCTGCACCCAGCTCTTCCATGAGCGTGTCGACCAGCTTGGGAATGCGATGGAACGTGCTCGCCCAATCTGAATTTCCCACCCCAAGAACTGTATATTTGACACCCTTCAAGACATCCTTGCCTTTGAGGCTCTCCAACCAGCTGACGAACTTTTTCCCGTTGTCCGGTGGCTTACCCTCATAGCTGGAAGTGATGAATACGTTGAGCGATTGCTTGGAGAGATTCTCTGTCGCAGCGTCCAGACCTGCGATGTTGCCTGAGCTACCGATATCAGCGAGTTTCGAGCATAGAGTATCTGCGAAACTCTCGCAAGTTCCTGTGTTGCCGCCATAGAATATGGGAATCCCAGCTTGGTCGCCGCCATTGCTCTTGGCCTGCTGAGACTCCAGCTGTTGACTCTGTTGCTTCTTTGCGATCTCTGTTGGGACTCCACCAGGCATGCCGGTCATCAAACTCCTACCAGGTCGACGGCGCATCTTGACGAAGAAGTTGACGGGTTTAATGGTTAGCGTCGACTTGATCTCGAGATCGTATGATGGGTTGGCCATCTCAGGTTGGAAGCGCTGCAGGATCAATGCGGTGTTGATCAGCATCTCTTGCTCGGCAAACCCTCTGCCGATACAGGCGCGCATTCCATCGCCGAACGGTTTCCAGGAGTGTGGAGGCAAGGCTTGGAATTTTCCATCGAGCATGCGTTCAGGTTCGAAGTCGTTGTGGTTCTCACCCCACACTGTCGGATCATGATGTACTGCCCTCAGGTCTGCTCTCACGGCTTGCCCTTTCTTTACGGCATACTTTCCAGCCAAATACGTGTCTTGCTTTGCCGTTTTGCCTATCATCGAAATTGGAGAGTTCAGGCGAAGGGTCTCCTTGATACATGCATCGACGTATTGCAGTTTCGGCAACATGTCCACGGTCAGGGTTCGGTCTCCAACGACCTCATCAATCTCCTTCTGGATCTTCTGGAGTTTTTCCGGATTCTTAAGAAGGTTGTACCACATGAATGACAAAGTGGCGCTCGTGGTCTCGTGGCCAGCAACGAGGAAAGTTGCGAGTTGGTATATGATGTTTTCATCCGATAGACGTTGCCCGGTCTCTCGATCGACGGATGTTAGCATCACGTTGAGAAGATCCTTTCTGCCGCTATCGCTGTGCTTCTTTCTCTCGTTGACCACCTCGCGGCATAGATCGTGCATCTTCTTGACGTCTTCTTGTCTCTCGTTTTCCTCGTATCTGTGCAATGTGTTTTCAATCTCAGTCCGACTTGATCTTATTCCCGAAAGCTTCAACACATTCGCCATCTGCTTGGCGAACGGGTGTGCTTCGTCTGTGTAGAACTGTGAAGATGGTGAGGTCAGCCAGAAGGAATTCTCTCTTCGAAAAGCACACTTACCTCGTTAAACCTGAATCCAAACGCACAGAGGCCAATGGTGTCAAAAGCCAGCCTCGTGAAATCGTCCGAGGTATCAATCAGATGATCCGGGCCATAACGATCCCACTTGAGCACCATCTGGCTGGAGATGTCCAGCATCTCGTCGAACATGTTGCGAATACCAAGCGGACCAAAAGCCGGGATCAAAAGCCTGTGAGCAATCCACCAGTTCGGCTCGGTTGGGAAGGCAGTGAAGAGGCCATCACCAGTGAGTGCCCTGACCTCCTGCAGCGTCCTTGCGGGTATCTTCTCGAACCTGTCCGAGTCGCACATCTCCTGCATAAACTTCTGGTTGGCCACCACGATCACCTCGGTGTCCAGCGACACTTTGTAGATCGGCCCGTACAGCTCTGTCAACTTCCAGAACCCACGGCTCGGGAAAGTTGGGTCCATGTCTGGGAAGTTGCGCAGCAGCCCAAAGAAGTGTGTTGGAGGCTGTGGGATGGGCTCCTCCTTGACGTCCACATCTTTCTCCGTTGCGTTGGAGGATGCATTGTTCACACCAGCATCGTGTGGTGAACCCGACATTTNGCAAAAAGATCTTCGATTACTACCTGCTCAGTGATTCTGATTGTGTGGGTTTGAGTCGCTCAAATGCTGGGAATGCTTTTCGTTTGTCGCTTTGTTATACCAATCAGAGGCTGATGAAAAGGATGCTTGTGTTGCAGAATGGGTGAGAGGATATGGACACGGGTAGCAACCATCTTTATACAGGCCACGACAGCTTAGCTTCTCCTCATTACCTGAGCCTAAATGTCCATCTGGGACGCCGGAAAGGCAAAAACAAGGCATGCCTCCAGTCGGGTGGATGCGCAAGCATCGGAGCTGTCTGAAGCAATCAGCACCGCAAGCGACAACGCCTCTACACCTATGTCAACGGGAGAGGCTTTCCTCAGGAGACCGGACCCGACGGGACGGCGAAGTCACCACATCGACCAATGAACTCTAGGTCTCGTACAGCTTCGAAAGTCACATCGTAAACACCCAAGACCTGCACGTAGTTGCAGAATTTCACAACACCTGAAAACAAGGTCGGAAGACAGTACCACAGAGAGCTCCGTCTGCCAAAAAGCCGCAGTACCGAGGTAGTTTTCCGTCCTGTGTAGTGGGCATTCTCGATTGGGTTATTGGCAGGTATCGTGGGAGAGTTGTACTGGCCTATGTGGGGTGATTATGCAAGTTCCAGCGCACAACATTTGGACGATAGGTAATGATTACGGCCGGCTGTAGCCGCCAGGGGAGACTGCCGACAGCTACGCACGTACGGTCAACTCTGACGTCGTTTGAGCATCCGATGCCTAGATGCTCGGCCCTGATTACAGCATCTTCAAGGCTGTGCTGGTATTGTATGATGGCGTATAGGTCTTTATACAAAATAATACTCGGAATTCGGGTCTAGCGGTACCCACAGATTCGTTTCACCTTTTAGAAGGACCCTTCAGAGGGGACCTTTGTAGTCCAGAACAAGTATGTACCAAGATGCAATTGCAGCTCACCCTTTTCGTTACTTTCCACGTCTGGATGATTGACGGCTTCAGAAAACTTGGCCCGTGTTCGCTTTGTGCATTCAGCATCAGTGCCGTTCGTTTGAACCCATGAAAGTGCCTGCGCTTCAACTTACCTCAAGGTCTTCAGGTCCCAGGTTCGCGATCTGAGATAGAGTAGAGTAGCGATCCCATAGTCTCTCCCTCGATATCCAGATAGTCCATCGTTGTTCTAGTTCGCCCAACGGCAGGGCGAAAAGCGGATCCGCCGTTGCGAGGATTGAGAGAGGGGTGGATTTGATCTGATCGTCGAAGATGGATCGCCATTTCTCGTGTCGGAATCGCGGCTCGTTGTCGTCGAAAGTCCAGGTCAGTTCGTGGAGCTTGCGTTCCCACTCGCTACCTGCCTTGTGACCATTGGGAGCATTGTAATCTTCCACATTCCAGAGCAGGCCAATCGATCCATCCGGCTTGAGCACTCGGTATATCTCGCGCAAGGATTCGATGGTTGCAAACCAGTGGAATGCCTGGTTTCAATGTCGTCTCTCAGCTGTTGCGCTCCCTTTGCCCATCCTATTCTACCCCAGGGGAAATCGCAGTAGATGATAGGCGCGCGTAAGCGACGACAGGGTCTCTCAACCTACCTGAGCGACGAACACAGCATCAAAATGCCCGTCAGGTGATGGTATGCTGTCTCCCCTACCGGCGACGGTAGTCACATGCGGAAGCCTTTTCGCCTCGAGCACGGCACGCATATCCTCGTGAGGTTCGACGGCAACAATGTCGAACTGCTCAGCCCTTCGAGCGAGTGACTCTGTAAACAGGCCGGTTCCCGCACCCAGATCGAGGATTCTCGCATTCTGTACACCTGCCACCTTTGTCTTGGTCAACAGCTGCTGGGTCGATTCTTCCGCATATCGTGGGCGATTTGCATCGTACGCCACGCTGCTTGCGAATCCAGTCTGCGCAACAGTAGTGACGGCGTACTTCTTGTCCTGCTCTGGAGAGGCCATTGTGTTCTATCTGTCTGTCGTCTGCATGGGTTTCCCTCGTGACGACCTGGAATGAAGAGTGACCGGTTTGGGAAGAATGCGCGCTTGCCCGGTTGTACAGTAGCTGATATGGTGAGGAGAGCTCATCTTCGCAATACCCTGATGTAATGCTTCTCCGCTATCGCTCGAGTGAAGCGGGCACTGGAAGGTGGACTTACCTCTTACATGCTTGGGCCGCATGGCGCAATGTTGAGGTTTATATGGTGCGCCATGCGAGCCGAACCTACCAATGTGGAGGCCTTGGCCTGCAGGTCAAGCAACACTCACTCACTGGCTTCATACGACGTTGAGATGGCGTCCGTATTGGAAGACCATGAACGGGTACTGTAATATGGGATTCATCGTGTTGAACGGCACATGTGGGCAAAGCAAAAGTACTGTACCCCTCATTTGCTGCGTACTGAGCACTATACCAGAATATGTCCGCTGGAGGGTCGTTAGGATGGCAGGTGAGCAGGACAAACACGTCTATATAACCTGCTAGGCGCGACGGTATGTTTAAGGGCAAAGCCTGGTTGGGCACCTTTGATGTATGGCGACCTTCCTCGTCTAGACCACGCTGAGGCAACGTGGTCTGCATATGCTCCATGCAGTACATGAACCAGATGGGAGGTACGACACAACAAAGGGTAATCAACCGCCCTCATCAATTTCATGCAAGACTGTCCAACGCAGTGGCCAAGGGATGCTTTAACTCTTTCACTCAAGCTGCAAGCGATGTGCATGGTTAACGCTGCGACTATTGCAGCACATGAACGCCGACGGGCTTCTCATCCGTCGGGTCTCCTCCTCAGTGTCTCTGGGTCTTGTACTGTACGATATACGGGAATGCAAAAGCGACACGATGGGACATACCGTTGGCGCCGGCGTATCTGAAACAGCTTCTCCAAGACCATCGGCCGAGATCGAGATGAGTCGCTAATCCCCAGCCTTGCCATTATTGCAGTACGGCCCATACAGTATCGAACTGCCAATCGTGAGACTCAAGCATTAAGAAGGCGGAGTAAGCTTGCGCGGCATGCTCAGTTCCATCTGTCTCCGCCGTGCCAGCGGCAACACTACTCAACAAGTCCACGCGGCGGGTAGGACCGACGTGTGAACAGTACCTGCAGTACATGCACATCAGAGGGGAGGCAAGGCCGTATTCCTCCATCTCCCGATCGGCCATCCTGGAAGGGAAGATGACATGTACATTATCTCTGAAGATGGAGACGTTTTCATGTGACCAGTACGGGCCAAGTATGTCTGGATTGCCTCATATGAAAAGCCGATTGGGTGCTGGCAGATGTTTGATGAAGAACGACAACAGCTCAATGGCGAAATGGCACACACATGGCATCAGCCATGGTTGCGAGGGGGTATGTCATGCAAATCCACAACGGATTGATGGTCCATGCCCTCGGCGCCTCTCCCTGTATGCATGCTGGGTTCATGCTTGGATCACCAATAGCGGAGCAAGGCGGAGGCGAAAGCGTACCAACGCCAGCGAATCAGCAGTGTTCTCGTCTTCACGCGAGACAGCGCCCGACGCTCTTCCCATGCAAGTAAAAAGCGACAAGGCCTAGTTCGTTGAAACAGGGGAAAAAAGAGAAGGAATAGAAACTCATTACCGACCTACAGTATCACCCTACAGTACAATACCTGCCACCATACCGCCTGTATCGACTAAAGGTAAGGATGCACTGTACTGTGCCATGGCAATAGCATTGCACTCCCAGAGGGGTATCTCCTCATCTGTTCTCGGCTGGAAAGTTGACGGTGCTAGCCTGTGGAAGCCGGGGACCATGTTGCGTTCAGGAGAGTCTGCCTTGAGACTTTGCATCTGGGCAACCGACCGGCATGTTTTGACCCCTCTTTACCTAAGTAAGAACATGCCAAGCTCCTGCATGCATCGCCTACATCCTACATACAGTGCTATGCATTGCGCTGCCTGCACTCCTCACTCCGCTGCGATGGATGTACCACATACACTGTACTTGTCGATCGCCCAGGGAGGTGAGGGTGGCAGGTTTGTGGGGTTGCTTCACCTTGCCGGCCGTCTTTGTGGACGTCGAGAGCTGTCCAGGAGAATGCAGGGCCGCAGGGGGCCATTTCATAAGAGAGAAAAAAATTCATGGTAATTAGCATGGCCGTTGCGGTAGGCCCTGCCAGTAGTCGGCCGTTGGCCAAACACATGGTCGAGAACCGGTTTATGAATTCTCCACGCTTGACTTGCCTTGACCACGAATTGGACAGGATCGAATAAATCTCCCTGCCTCCCAATTGCTGAAACCGGCGTTAGTGTGAACCTTGGGGGCGCAGGAGCCAGATGTGTGTGTATGTGTGTCGACGGGCGAGCAGACAGACAGACGGCCAGGCGGAGAGCGAGAGACAGACACAATACTGCATGTGGAGGCTGTACGACTTCGTAGGGCCCGGAAAATACTCTCCCAGCGGCTCCGTCTTGGGCCTGGTGTGTGGTAGTGGTGAGGTACAGTACTGTATGGGTTGGTGAGGTGTGGATGCGGCCGTCCCGTCTGGCTTGGTCTGGTTTGGTGTCATCTCATCTCATCCCGTCTAGTCTAGTCTGGCTGTCTGGCCGTCTGTCTGCCAGCAGCTGCTTCACACATCCAATACCAACCATTGTTTGTCCGCAAAACACTCGTTCATTATCCTGCTCACTATTGTTACCCTTTCCCACTGAGGCATGTCCGCCATCGCATGCTGAACTTTTAGTGTTAGTTCTCTCCACCTACGCTATTGGTCCAGGAATAGATTCTGCTGCAGCACCGCCACGCAGAACGCCGTCGAATACTTTCTTCATGTGAATGAATTGCGAAACTGCTCCAGTAGACCCCACGTCTTCCACCAATTCTACCGTCCTCGAACCGCCATCCAACACCTCTTGAAAGGCTCTCGTCATAGCCTTCACCGTCGCTTCCGCCGTCGATCTCGAATCCGTGTGAGAGTGCCATCCACCGGCTCAGTCAACATCTTGCCCCAACCGGCTTTATGCCCAAGAATCCATTCAGGGCGACCCGCCGAAAGTCCTCCGGGAATGTCCTTGACTTCCAACCCGAGAATCTAGAGCCTGCGCAATCGTCTTTCAAGGTGCTCGAGAGGCCGAAGCAGGGTCTGGTTGACGGAGGCAATGCAGCTGCCACATCTCGTACGACTGCGCGGCCGCTCACATCGCATTTGAACCCCTTACGAGGAAAGAGCGCGGACGATCTGGCATTGCACGGCGACAGGTGGGTTTCTAGTCGTGCCATATCAGATGACCGCAGGGCAAAAATACTGAGTGCTAGCAGGGGTAGCGGCGACACTACGAATTCCGGCTCAAGCGGGCATTACGATTCCTCTGCCGGCTCTGCTCGTTACAGCTCAACCTCTACACTTCCTTCTTCAGTGGATCAGGAACGGGACGTCGAAGAGGACCTCTATCCCGTCAGTCGGCCACAGAAATCGGCTACCTTCGGCATGTCGCAGGCAGTCGCGCTCGAAGATGAACTGCCACCGGTCCCTTCGTTCGCTACTCGAACCGGCAGGGCGTTTTCTTTTGGCTTGAAGAATCGGCTCAACAGCTCGCAATCGAACAAGAGCTTTGGTATCTTTGCCTCAAACGGTTCCTCGCGCAATGAGGACCGTCAAGTTCCTCACAGGGGCAGGGCAGAGACTGCAAGCAGTTACGCAAGCACTGCCGTTCCTAATCGACCCACTCCCGATCCCTCTCTGGGCTCTTCTGCCCTCGACTTCGGTGAAAACTTTGGAGATATGTTCTCCTCTAACAGTTCCAGCCAAGAAAGATTACCGCCGCCGCCGCCGCCACCACCACATGGTTTTCATAGAACAGTAGGATGACTAAGCCCCTCGTATTCGCAGAAGCTAGCACTAACTCGAAGCGCAGGAGTCCGAGCCATTGTACCCACCACGAACACACTCGAGACAGGCTTTTGTGCCATCCCCTAGCCTCGAGTCCACACGTCAAAATGCTGGCTCTCCCTATTTGGATGATGAGTATACGCAAGAACGTGAAGGCTTCTTACCAAGCTCGAACCTGAGCTCACCCAAGCTAACCTCTTCCTCTCATGCTACCGTGTTTGGTCAACCAAGTGGCTATGCTCCATTGAGCGCTGGTCTAAACTCTCCAACTCTTGAGAGAATGTCATCGGATAGCTATGCAAGCTCGATAGATGAGAATAGCAAGGCACAGGAGGCAGCAAAGGCCAAGGCAACGACAACCAGACCACAGGTCGATGCAGATGAAGATCGCTACCTCAAACGGCATCAACTGGTCGACTCACCAGTTGGAAAGCTGTCTGCGTCCACATCTAACACGTCGTCGCGTCCACCCCAGTCCGGCAGCACCTCAACATTGCGAGCCAACCAATCTGATGGCCGTATGATCAGCCGATCTGACACTGTCAGTACTGGAAAGTCCGACACTGGTTCCCTCTTCACCGAATCAACAGACGCAACACCGCGACAGCGAGAAACTAATCCCAGCTACTCGGCTTCGGCTGATAGAGAAAACCCTTCCAATGTCTATTCATCAAGCTTTTCCTCGAGAGCCCCGATACCAGACACAAGTCGCCTGAGAGCAGACAACTTGACCAATGCCGGTCCTTCCAAACGAATGACCAAGGCACAATTTGAAGCTTTGCAAAACGAGAATGACGCAAAGAGCGATGAAGAGCAAGAGTCCGACAATGAACTCAGCGACGATGACGATGTTGAGCGGGCGAAAAAAATAACCAGCCAACGGAGGAGACAAGAGGCCAATATGTCTGTCTATCGCCAGCAGATGAAAAAGACGGCAGGTGGAGGACCAACTGATCTGCCAATTAGTGGGCGCCCAGAGCTGAATCGTTCATCCAACAGCGCTCCCGCTGCTGCATTTGGTGGATTGCATCTGGGTGGAATTGATGGGAAACCACCAGGTGAAGCCATGAAAGGCAAGCACGATGGCGACGATGACGATGACGTCCCACTGGGGATATTACAGGCCCATGGGTTTCCCAGTGGCAGTAGGCCACCGACAGTTGGCGATGGCCAAGGCATCCAGAGAACGACGACCACAGGTTCCATAGCAGGAGGAGGCGCTGGCCAAGGAAACCTCCCTCCTTTTGCTCGAAGGCTACCACAAGATCCTTACTTTGGCGCCAGCCTAGTCAATCCTGCGGTCCGCGAGTCTCTTCAATTCAACAATGATGCTGCGTCAGTCTACGGCATGCCTCCCTCAGCTCCACCACACATGGCAGCGCAATTGGCGCCTCCTCAGATGGGACATCCTGGTGGTCTGGTTGGTGTGATTGCGGGCGAAGAACGTGCAAGGGCAGCTAGAAGAGGAAGTCCCAACGCGCAAGGCGGATACAACTCTATGGCAATGCCTCTTCCTAGTAACATGCCTACCCAGATGGGGAGAGCCATGTCAATGGGAAATATTCCTCCTCCATCTGCCTATACACCATCGGGCGCGCCACCAATGCCACCAATGCCAATGATGAGTCCAATGGCCGGTTTCCCGGGACAAGGTCCAGCAGACCAAACCCAACAGCAGATGCAGCAATTCATGCAGATGCAGATGCAGTTCATGCAAAACATGTTGACCATACAACAGGGCCAAATGGGACAAACTCCACAACCACAACCCGACTTCCTTGGTGTCCCTGGCCAGTCCCAGAGTCGTCCAACTTCCATGGCAAGCCAAATGGCCGTGCCACAATTCGGAGACTCTGGTCGCAGCATGACGATGATGAACGCACCGCCGAGCTGGGGGAATGTACAGACGCCAATGCGACCGCAGAGTAGCCTGCCAGTAACTGGTGGTTACTTTGCAGCTTCCGGCAATGGGTTGCCCGCCGCGAATGGGGGATTGGGACCGGGCTACGCGCCATCGATAGCGCCAAGTGAGCGCAGTAATATCGGTATGCCTTCTCGATACCGCCCCGTTAGTAACATGGGTGACGGGCAGTCAGTTCGTGCTCAGAGCTTGACGACGTCGTCCCTCACATTGCAGGCATTGAAGGATGGATTACAGAGCACACCTGACTTACTTCGTCCAGACTTCCAATTCCAGCAACAACAGCAGCAGCAGATGCAACAGCAGATGCAGCCCCCTGCCCAAGCCAAATCCACGATTCGTATTGTTGATAAGCCAAAGGGTACGCCAAAGGTCAGCACCTTACAGGTCGAGCAAGATGAAGATGAGGACGAAGGATGGGCGGCGTTGAAGAAGAAAAGAGAAGAACGCAAGTTAGATTGGGGAGGAAGAAGACCGAAACCGACGAGCCTTCTTTAGGCGAACTGTACAAAGGCCTCGATTGAAATCCTGAGGCTCCAATCATACGGCAGCATCCTAGCTGCGACTGACTCTACGTATACGTAAGATCACTCCACGAACCGATTATTTAATGTCTTACTTGTCGCGTCCGGAGTGTGGAAGTCTCGAAATGGGATCACCCACGAGAGCAGAAGATGTGTGAAAAGGATAATTGTTTTGAGATGTGAGATTTTGATCTCGCGAGATTGGCAGTTTGGGGGAATAAGAGAGGGGAGGAGAAAACAAAAACTACAGTCAAACTAGCTGAACAGTGCCTTTTTAGCAGAAGCGAACTTTGGGGTAGACCAACAGTACTCACTCATCATGTTTTGCTGTAATACCTCGCCTCGTTTTTGGAACCTCTGTGGCCACTTTCGAAATCGGTCGGTCACTTTTGCATGGACGGAGGGCTCGATAAAAAGATGGGGTTTGTTTCTTGCGCTGGATCATACATACGATGGCTGGACGGACGGATNGGGGGATGGGAGGCGGATGGCATTAATGCATCGATATTCATCATCTCTATCTACACTTTAATCCGACTTGTTCGAGAATAATCCTCTTCGTTGATCTGGCTATTATGATCATGATCATCCTTCGAATCTTGCTAAGTGTGCGAAGCATAACCCGAAGCACCCAAAGCACCACTCTTACTTTTGTACCTTGTTGGTGAGACCAGAGAGGTGAAAGCATTTCATGAAGTATCCGATGGATAAGTGATTCGGGTGCGAGGTAAACTAGTGCCTTCCTAAACCCGCAGGTGTGAAGTCGTGTGTCCCAGCTTGTGATTGGCTGGATTCGAATTTTCCTCACAAGCCCGAGTCTATATTGCAAAAACGTTTATTAATGAAGGCTTGATCTACGATCGACACATTGCTACAATCTAACAAGCAAGCCTGCGACTAGACTGAAGAGTTTTGGTAAAAACATTACTTGCACGCTTTCAAGATGAAACTTCTCACTCTCAACTTCCTGACCTGCGCGCGCAAAGCGTGCAAGTCAGAAACGGCCGCGTTCCCACTGCACCCGAAGGAGGCCGAGCTCGAGCAGGTGGAATTAGAATTGAACCCACTGTTCCTCAAAAACATCCTGCCCCGTGTTGACTGGAAGGCACTTGTCACGGTGACACAGGAGGTGAGCCAAACCCGTACCCCCGCCAGCCGTTCTTCCAGTTCGGCTGGAAATCCTGTGAGTTCTCATATACTGACCGTTACTTCCTCAGCTCGGCCTGCCCTCTCTCCCGCAGGAAATGCCGGAGCCAGATGCACTGGCCGGCGAAGACGGCGAGCCGACTCAGACTGCAAAGGACCTGCACCTGCTGCTCATGGAGACTTCCATCGCTAGCGGCAAGCTGGCTTGTGCCTCCTGTGGCCATGAGTACGCCATCAAGGAAGGCATCGCCAACTTCTTGCTGCCTTCGCACTTGGTCTGAGCTAGCCCTACGTTGTCTTCAACTGTAGCTGGCCATTGGGGCTATTGCGCTGCGGCGCGAGGAGCTGGTTTGCCCTCGAATTTGCTCAATTGGCGCACACCTCGGTCTGGACAAATCGAAGTTCGTCTGATGTCATCCATTTCCAGGGTGTATCATCTCAACGTTCAGGGTCATCATCTACTCGCGGGCATTCATCCGGAGCTCTGAGGCCAATGCGTTGAAAGCGTTTCAAGTCGAATGCGCTTCACCGATAGATAATGATCTTCTTACGTCAACACGAAGGCATGACCGCTCATGCAGTGCTTTGCTTCATACGCTTCCGACTGATCGTTGGATATCATGGAGAAAAGATAATGTGTATCAATACCATGGAGCACATGATGCACAGCAGACGGTCGCAGCAATATCTACTACAATTACTGTTGCCTGAGCACCACTCCTAGTTCTGGCAGGTCTTTGACAGCCATATGTGCGTCGTGGCAGCAAGTGTGCAGGGCTTGTATAGTGCTGCGGGATTCGAGCTTATGAGAGATGATATGCAAAATGGATAATGATGAATCTTTGAACGCAAATCTCGAAATGACATTTCTGATGTTATTGACCACCATGTGAAAAAGTAAAATCGATCAATAGATGACATTGATACAATCTCGTGGTTCAATCCCGGTAGAATATCCCGAGGCTAAAGTACCCAGTTTCAGATAGAAGTGTGGATTGGTCTAGTCATGAACAGCAGATCGTTCGATGACAAAAGCTGTCGAATATTGATGGACGATGTAAGATGGCCTAAATCACGAGATAAGACACTGTCAGGAGAATCATGGACAGTAGATATTCCAGCCTGTGGACTTTTTCAGTCCCTAGGAACAAGCTACAGACAATGACAGCAAGAAAATCCACACCACCACCACCAAGTTGAAGCCTGACTTAGTACGGCAATTGAATCATCCCATCTGATTGTCAGTGTCCATCCGGATCTCATGTGTGCAGCTCTGTTCTCAACAATTAAGATGAAGGACAGAGCCTGGGACCGCCCACTGTGGAGGAACAGCCGCAAATTGTTGATGTTGATAGTGACGTTGTTGATGACGATGTGCAGGTTGATGATGATGATGATGATGATGATGACGATGATGATCATGAGGTCGCTGGGAAGGTGACCGTTGGCGTGGTCGTGAAGATGACCGGTGGCGTTGCCGATGAGGTGTATGAGCAGACGTATCGCCTTTGATCAGAGCTGCAAGTCGATCTAACTCTCGAATAAACCGACGCATTTCCGTCGGCGCGATTGGCTTCTTGTTGTGCAAAGACTGCACTTTGTCAGCCAGCTCTTTGATCCGCTCTGAGGTTGTATGGGATGAACGCCAGCCATTCATATAATGGTCATGCACTTCAGAAAAAAGGTACTGCATTCGGGGCGGAATGGGATTGCCAACCTGTCAACTATTAGTACAAGCCAGTCCCACTTCATGCAATCCCAAATACCAAATGCATTATATAGTGCAAATGGTCTTTCCAGAGACCACACCAGGAACAACACAATGGCCTTGGAAGCCTATTGTGGTCGAGGCGATGTTGAGGTATGGGCTTTATCATTGCTGTGTTGAAGCTTGGAGGCCGATGCGAGGCGTGTGGACAATTGCGGTGGTCACAATGAGGCATGCTGATGAGTCCTGAAGAAGCTAATGTTGAAATCAGCGCTTGAAGTGAGATGATATGGCTTGTTTAGAAGTAGCAGAGAGGGGATGGAGGTGCGAGCGAAGGCTTTTTATGTAAGTTCTAGTCGAGCAGATAGGTCTAATGTTTTGGGTAGCAAAAGGGTATGAGGTAATCTAGGGTTCGAATGAGCAGCAATCATACGGCGCTCTTGCTAAATTCCTGATGATCATCGTCCTCGACAACCACACTGGTTGGTTGATCCTCCAATTTGAATACAACCCAGGGACAAAAGCAGAAAGTATCTCACCAGAAGCGTGAAGAGCAGCTGTAGCAAACATTCTCTTGGACTAGGCTTCGGTAGTACAGACCAAGGAGAACAGGTTTGCAGCCGCCCGCCGTTCGGCAACATGCTTTGCTCACATCGCTAATGAACGAGTAACTAAGAAGGCCGCCGGATGATTTCAAATACTGAATGTTTGCGTTTACTTGAGAGCACCAGGCTGGCGTATGAGATCTGCACATACACAGCTTTGTAGATCGCTGTGCCGAGCTTCTTTACTCATTAGTGGCAGACGACCTGGTCAACCATGCATACAACTTCTTGGGAGCCGAGATTTTCCGGTGAAGCATGCGGTGCATGTAAAGTGGCGAGAGGCCGAGTCGAGAGTATCTAGCATCACATCCAGCACCATTGCGACATCTTAAGTGGTCAATGATGTTAAAGTACTTCCCGATGGAGAAGGCGCGCGACAGACAAGTCTTGGCATTGGTACGCGTTTGGTGACGTCGTCAATCAATCCTCGTACGTAGGTAACGTCAATGCTGGAGTGTCTGCTTTCTTCAAAACCCAACATCAATGTTTTGAATTTAGAGGTCATGGCACCTTCAAAGTCCTCACCGTCGCAATCATCCACTCAAAAGTCGCAAAAGACAATATCCAGCTTCTTCTCCAAAAAGACCGTTGACACGAAACCCACGCGTCCCAACCCGCTACCGCGAAACCCCCCATCGACTTTGGAACCAGCTTCATTGCAGCGCAGTGGTACTGGCGAAGATGGTGATCTGTTTGTGAGCGACGACGAGACCTCGCGAACCCGTTTCAGCGAGAACATATCATTGAAACGAGCATTGAGCAGAGACGACGACGAAGAGAATGAGCTACCGGACCCAAAGAAGCTGAAGGAAACGATTGGAGTGTTGGACTCTGATCCAAAGAATGACAAGACCGAGGCTCAAGAAGAGATAGCCTCCCACGGACAAGCAGTAAATGGAAATGATCACTCTTTGAAGGTCAAAGCCTCCGAGCGGACTTCAAAATACGTATTCTCCAGTACACCTGTTGTTGGAGAGGAAGATCAAGATGACGAAGCTGTACGGAAACAGAAAGCACGGCTGCACCAGAAGTTCGTCAAACGGTTAGGTCGACCGGATAGCATTGCCGAAATAAAACGGCGAAATCATCACACCTCTGAAGATGCACAACCAGATGAAGAAGAAGAGGAAGATGGAGAGGACGAGGCCGAATCTACACTGCCCGGAAAAGGTAGAGGAAGAAAGAGTACAACGACGAAGAAATCCAAAGATAAGCTTACGCCCATGGAGAGGCAGGTGCTTGACATCAAGAGAAAGCATTCAGATACGCTACTTGTTGTTGAAGTAGGGTACAAATTCCGATTCTTCGGTGAAGATGCTCGGGTCGCAGCCAGAGAGCTTAGTATCGTCTGCATACCTGGGAAGTATCGTTTTGACGAGCATCCGTCAGAAGCCCATCTGGATCGGTTTGCATCTGCCAGTATACCAGTACATCGCCTGCATGTGCACGTCAAACGTTTGGTTTCAGCCGGACATAAAGTTGGCGTGGTCCGACAACTTGAAACAGCAGCACTAAAGGCGGCTGGAGACAATCGGAACAAAGCGTTTCAAAGGGGTCTTACTAATCTCTACACCAAAGGCACATACATTGATGATCAAGAAGGGCTCGAAGGACCAGTTGCTGCACCACAGGGTGGTGCTCCTGCCACAGGACATTTGATCTGTCTGACAGAAACGAATGCCAAGGGCTGGGGAACTGATGAAAAGGTACAGATTGGGTTGATAGCTGTACAACCGGCAACTGGAGACATCATCTACGATGATTTCGAGGACAGCTGGATGCGAGGAGAGCTTGAGACGCGACTGCTACACATAGCGCCATGCGAATTCCTCATAATTGGAGATGTTTCGAAGGCGACCGAGAAACTCGTAAGGCACCTCTCCAGCAGCAAAACCAACGTATTCGGCGATAAAGCCCGGGTTGAAAGAGTGAATAAGTCTAAGACAATGGCTGCTCAAGCTTATAGTCATATCACGAAGTTTTACGCAGACAAGATTGCAACTGGAAGTGCTACGCCATCGGAAGTAGAGTCTTCACAGGAAACGGGCACACTTCTAGACAAAGTACATCGCCTTTCAGAGAATGCAACGGTTTGTCTTTCAGCGATGATAACCCATTTGACCGAGTACGGACTTCAACATGTCTTTGATCTCACCAAATACTTTCAATCGTTCAGCGCAAGGTCTCATATGCTATTGAACGGCAATACATTGACTAGTCTGGAGGTGTATCAGAATCAGACCGACTATACAGAACGAGGAAGTCTCTTCTGGACTATCGATCGAACAAAGACGAGGTTTGGTCAGCGTATGCTTCGCAAATGGGTTGGAAGACCCTTACTTGATCGTACAAGACTTGATGAGAGGACGGCGGCCGTTGAAGAATTGAGAAACTCACAACAGACTACCGCTGTGGACCAAATCAAACACCTACTCGCTAAGGTCAGAGGAGATCTGGAGAAGTCGCTCATTAGGATATACTACAAGAAATGTACACGACCTGAGCTCCTCACAGTACTGCAGACCCTGCAAACGATCGCACAAGAATATGCTCATGTTACTGGAGAAGCTGACACTGGTTTCCAATCCCAGCTGTTAAGCGAGGCTATCACCAATCTGCCAAAGATATCGGACGACGTCATACAATACTTAGAACGCATCAACAGTGAGGCAGCTAGGACTGACGACAAATACAGTTTCTTCCGAGATGAACATGAGACTGATGATATCACCAACCATAAAGCCGGAATAGCTGCCGTTGAGCACGATCTTGATCAATTCCGAGAAGTGGCTGCCGAGAAGGTAAAGAGGAAAAAGATTGAATATGTCACTGTCGCAGGAATTGATTATCTGATCGAGCTGGAAAATAACAATCTGAAGAATGTCCCGGCTTCTTGGGCTAAAATCAGTGGGACGAAGAAAGTCTCTCGATATCATGCTCCAGAAGTGGTCAAATACATCCGCGAGCGCGACCAGAACAAAGAAGCACTGGCCAATGCCTGCGATGCGGCCTTTACCAATCTCCTAGGCGAGATAGGGTCTAAATATCAGGCATTTCGTGACTGCATTCAGTCTCTAGCGCTCCTGGACTGCCTTCTCTCCATGGCAGAAATTGCCTCCCAGCCTGGATATTGTAAACCTGAATTCACAGATTCTATAGGGATCGATATCGAGGGCGGGCGTCATCCGATGGTAGAGCAGCTGCTACTAGACTCCTTCGTACCAAATGACGTTCACCTGTCATCCGACTCCACACGTGCTTTGCTCATTACAGGACCAAATATGGGAGGCAAGTCCTCCTACGTGCGGTCAGTAGCACTGATCGCAATTATGGCACAGATCGGATCGTACGTGCCCGCCGAGTCGGCTCGCATGGGTTTGCTTGACGCTGTCTTCACCCGTATGGGTGCGTTCGACAATATGTTGAAAGGCGAGAGTACATTCATGGTGGAGCTGTCAGAGACAAGCGACATCATCAAGCAGGCGACGCCTCGCAGCCTGGTAATTCTCGATGAGCTTGGTAGAGGTACCTCAACCCACGACGGTGTCGCCATAGCCCAGGCGGTGATGCACTTTGTCATCACAAGCTTGAAGAGCCAGCTCTTGTTTATCACACACTATCAGGCCCTGGCGCAGATGGAGAACCAATATCACGGCGAGCTTAAGAACGTCCACATGAAGTTCACCGAGCAGGAGAATGACCAGGGTGAATCAGACGTCACCTTCCTATATGAAGTTGGCGATGGAGTTGCCCATCGAAGCTACGGGCTTAATGTCGCCAGACTCGCCGGGCTCCCAAAAAGTCTTCTAGAAGAAGCTAAAGCGCGTAGCAGTAGTATGGAATTGGAGGAGAAGAGAAGAAGGCTTGAATACCTTTCCAGATCGGTTGTGAATCTCACGCAATCGACTGACCACGTTGCTCTTGATCATTTAATTGCGGGGATTGAACAGATGTGAGGCCCAATGTCTTGTATTATAGATGAAATAACATATTTAATCCACTGTATATCACATGACTAACAGACATGGACAGGGCGTCCTTCACCTTTCGCATCATTCTGCCAATTGCATTCATGGCTCTCTTGATGAAGTCATATCATCATGGCAGGTTGTGGAACAAGTCTGGCCATAGCCCACCGCGAGCAGCTAGTATATTCCGATGGGATCGTCAACATGCTCGATGATCCAGTTCTGGCAGAGATTGTGGCCCCAGCGCATGAGGCCGGGCCCGCCCTTGTAGCTGCGGACGCAGAGAGAATAGAACTGGGCGGCGCAGTACTTGACCGGCACCCACTGGGGCGGTTTGCAGTCGCCGCCGATGCGCACGCGTACGTTGTTGGCCACGGTGCCGTTGGCAGTGTAGTCCGAAGGCACGACGGCTTTGTTACGGGCCTCGTCGAAGGGGCCCTCCGTGCAGAAGATGTGGATCGCCGCCACGATCGACTGGTCGCGCTTTACGCACTCCAACGTGTGCGTGTACTCGTTTTTCACTGCGTCTTCCACGTTGCTCTCCAGGTGAGCCAGGTTCGCCGGCGACAGCTGCACGTCCGCCCGTGCTAGCAGTGGCAGCGCGATGAGCTGCACCAGAAGCTTGGATACGAGCATTGTTTTCTTCTTTTCGCTGAGACCTGCGTTGCTTCAGTATGGTGAGGCGTCTTTCCTGTTGCTCGGTTCCACCACCAGGAGGATCTGTTGCCCGGCGAGGAGATCGCTATGCGTGCCTCATCTGAATGTAATGCAGACCTCGCTTTATATACACACCGGTCGGGTTGAGAGCCAGTTCGAGATCGAACTCTGCGCCGAAGCGTGACCAGACGTATGTATTGTTGACGATCAACCCGCTTATATCCATTGAAGCGGCCCAGCCATGACACATCCATGTGCGACGAGCGCTTTTCATCCGAAGACAAAGGCACTGATATTGTTCGTCGACGTGCAAAGATATCACAAAGGTACAGGATTTGGAATAGTGATACGATAGTTAGCCGTCCAAGCAAGACCAGCAAATTCCCACTGCGTCGGCGCCTGCATCGACAGAAGGCTCCGGATGTCGACTGTGGTGCAGACGAGGAGGCATCCGCCAGAACGAATTGAAATCGTTGTCAAAGGCGTGTGGTCATTATACCACTTACCAGTCACAGCAATAGCATGACATATCATCGGCTGAACCGACTTTGGTCGAACGAGCGCGGTTTTGCCTTGAGGCAGTGCGATGGAAGCCGGAATGATGGATAAGTATTGTCCACTATCTCTTCTTTCTCCTCATGAAGACACCGTTCCAGTGGATCTCTGATTAGGTACCCGCTTGCCAGTGACCGCCGCCAATATCACGGTTATAAATGTGCGCATGGCCAGCAGGGCGATCAAGTTCGCAATCGCCATCCACACGGGCCGACCTAAAGGTTCGTGGACAGTTGGCCGACTGGGAGTTTTCTTGGTGGAGGGAGCGTGCAGTAGTTGAGGGATAGTGGCCATGGTGTGGTCATGTCTTGGTGATGACCGTGCTTGCACCGCTGATGACGATGCCATGGATTCTTGACACTTTCCATGACGAAAGCTGAAGCCTCAGAATGGGTAACGATGGGTCGAAACTTATCTCCCTTTTTGCACTACCTTCTCACTTAGCTTGATCTGTGGTTTGAGCAATATAAGGTGAAATGCTTTGATGACTGAGGTTTCGATCGCGAAGTTGACTCAAACTGTGAAAGCAGGTGTCGCGTGAGCGAGTAGTGAGTGCGAACAACGACCTTGAGCTGTTTTTTTCGATGCTCGACGGTTTGGCCTATTTTATCGAACTCTGTGGCCAATACAGCCATTGTGCTATTGTCTGCCCAAGTCAAGAAAATCTCTCGAAGCAATTTTGGCATGACGAGCGTAGAAGTGGTTGATCAGCTTGACAGGCATACTGTAATGACAATCAGCAGCATCATCTAGCACTCAGACATACGACAGTGCCGACAGGACATTGGAAAGCAGGAAAAGACAACGACAACCAGGATTGGAGACAAGAGAGGGAATGCAGATGAAATGAGACGCAAATTTGCCATTGACAAATTACTGTAGAGACCGTAAGTTTTGAGGCAAGTGCATGAGCGACGTCTGGAACCCCCCTAGCAGCTTCCTGTCAAAAAGAAAAAGGTCGACACATCGCCAGAGGGACAGTAAAGACAACTCAACGCCTGGCCGCTTCAAAACACTGCCGAAAGTGAAAAGGAAAGGAAAGGGCGATTGATTCCAAGCTCGATGGATGGAGGGAGGGAAAAGATTTCAAAACAGACCACAATCGCACGGCACGCAAGGGTATAGTTACGTGCGGATCCAACAACCGCTGATACTCGTTAAATGGAACATCTCGATTTGCTTTGTTCTCTCTTCAGGAGGGGGTAATTGTAGCATCATATTCATCCACCATTAGATCAAGCCATCAACCTCGACACCAACGAAAATGTGGCATCGCTGTCGATCAAAAAGGGCGTGAAATACATTGGTTTACATCAATAAACCATGCGTCGAACCGTTGGTGATGAATATGTGTCTAAGAGGCAGGAGCTGCCTCGGCTTCCGTAGTTGCAGGCTTCTCGGCTTCTGGGGCCTTCTCCTCAGCCTTGGTCTCAGTGGCGGCGGGAGCCTCAGGCTCACCACCGTCGGAAGAGGTCCACAGAGTGAGGTTGTCTCTGAGCAGCTGCATGATAAGCGTGCTGTCGCGGTACGACTCTTCTGAGAGGCTGTCCAACTCGGCGATGGCATCATCAAATGCCTGCTTGGCAAGGTGGCAGGCACGGTCTGGTGAGTTCAAGATCTCGTAGTAGAAGACAGAGAAGTTCAGTGCAAGACCGAGACGGATTGGGTGGGTTGGGGTGAGGTCGGTCTGGGCAACATCGGTGGCGTTCTGAGAGAGTTAGTTGGGTGGTTGACTGGGACCGGTTCTAAGATCCGTACCTTGTAAGCATCGTGGGCCGCAGTTGCAGCACCCTTGCGCTTCTCACCACTGGCGAACTCAGCGAGGTAGCGGTGGTAGTCACCCTTCCTGTTGTTGAGGTCAGCATAACCGTTACGGTTTCTCCTTTTGTGACAGAGACAAGCCAGGTCTATCATTGGAGCCATACATCTTGTGGTAGAAGACCTTGCTCTCGCCAGACTCGGCCTTGGGGATAAGGCTATCATCCAGAACGTCAAGAACATCTTGGCAGACCTTCTCGAGCTCGGTCTCGATCTTCTGGCGGTATTCACGGATGATGCCAACGTGCTTCTCAGTGCCCTTGGCCTCCTCCTTCTGCTCGATGCTGGAGATAATCCTCCACGAGGCGCGACGGGTGCCGACAACGTTCTTGTACGCGACGGAGAGGAGGTTACGCTCATCCACGGTAAGTTCGCCGCCAAGCTGTGCATGTGGGGTTAGCGATGGATGCGTCTCCAGGATGCGAGAGAGGGCGCGCAATGTTGCTGAGGAGCAGCTTTGATCGGGCTGGAGGGATCTGTACCTTTGCGACTTCCTATTGATCGAGGTGGGTTAGCAGCAGGGTCCAAGTGAGGGTGCGTCGGTATGGTGGTTTTGTCGCACCTTCATGTAAGTGACCATCTCTGGCAAACAAGTCAGCGAGGGTTGTACAATGAGGGCAAAGGAATGACGTACCATCGTAGCGTTCGGCTTGCTCGCACAGCCGTGCGAGGAAAGTTTTGCTGCATCAGAGGTTAGAAACGACAGGGAAGCGACGGGTTTGCCGGATGGTGAGGTTGTGGATGAGATACCTCTCGCGCTGCAGAAGAGAGAGTCAGTGAAATGGATGCGAAAAGCGTTTGGAAGCGAATGGAAACGAGGCATTCTGGCAGAGGGGATGGGATTGTGGTGATGTATGAAGCTGCGGTATTTGGATCGACGTACCTCGTTGGCCATGGTTTAGGATGTTGTAGTGGTGGGGGTTTGTATGTGAAGGAGGAGAGGAAGGGATATTGAGAGAGGGAAGGTAGGATGTCGAAGCGAGGTAGAGTTGGGGATGGAGGCGGAGGAGAGTGGTCGGTGGTGGAGGTGGTGGCAGTGGTAGAGTAGGCAGTTTGTGGTGGTGGTGGTGATGGTGGAGAAGTCGAAGGGGAAAGCGGTGGTGGAGTCAGGTCAGTGGTTGTTGACGTGAGTCGGGAACCTGCCTGCCTGAGGTACCTATCTGCCCTCAGGGAAGAATACCTTACCTACTCACTCACTCAGTGACGATGTTCTGCCTGCGCCCCGGTGACGGTTCGTCTGGCCTGAGGCATCTCGTATCACACTGTGAAATGAGCCTGGGGCAGCGGGAGTGGCCGTCGCCACAGAACCTTCGATAATGGCATAGTACATCTGGGGCCGGAGGCTCATGACGCCAGTACCGAAAGAGGAAAGACGCGGGTGCCCCACCTTGCACCTCCTGTCTCTCCTCTTTTCCATGGTAATATTGCAATACCGTACTATGGCGATATTATACCTCCTATACTGTATCACCATGCCACAGCATCGTCATACAGTATGTTAGCAGGCTATCACGCCTCCTATATCCACATCCAATCTCGGTTTGAAATCTAATGCGTTCTCATCCAACGATGAGATTGCCTCGTCGTCGGTAATTCATTCAAATCAGTCCTTGCCAATCATATTTTAATATCGTAGCAGTTTGCCCAGCCAGCTTTTGCCGCCCAAGACTGCCTTGCTGACTGGCTGGATCCAATCCACCCTCTAGACGGCGCCTGTCTGCCCATTCTTCTGTCTCGCCCTGCCCAATGATATCCCGTCAGAATTCCCTTCTCCTGCTGTACCATCACATGCTGATTCGACGGTGCCAATCTACGAATCACCAAGAACTACTCGCTTGCGCTGCGTTGATCCGTGCTTCAGGTATCATTCGTCCACACCCGACCTCACATGCCTCCTTGGCCGCGGATAGGGCGGTATGATCGAGGACGCCACGTTACATACACGATATGATACCCCACTAATCATGTATTGTCCTGCAACTGTCACTCTTCTATCTCAACCTCTATCCTGCCGCCCAGATTTCGAGAGTGGCGCTGCACGGTTTCGTCTCAGGCGACACCAAGGCTGAAGAGTACGTAATCAAGCAATTACAAAGGACAAGATCTGCCAACCTCCAACCAACTAAAGCGCTTCGATGTTCATTAGGTTTGACATCAGATGGCGCAGTAGAGCACACCCGTTGCTTCACATATGGTCACATGTCTCTGAACAAGAGAACTTGAGTTCAGACTAGTACTTGAGATGTTCACGTTACTGGACCATGTTCAGATAAAAGAAGCCGCCTATCACTCGANCCATTCTACCCAGCCCACTCAACATTTCAGGGCATTTCGACAAGTCGCATGCTTCGTCCTCAAGTATCTCTACAGGGGAGCTGCGATGCTATGATATCTGTCAGGCAAATCGTAGGTGGCTCCATCCGCCATGGCACACACGGGGCTCGGCAAAGGTGCCCAACGAAGCCTACAATGGTTCGCTCTTGATCGCCAATATGACCAGCCAGTCCTTAGGTAAGAGGTCTAGTGGTTGATTATGCGTTCGTGATATATGAAGTGTATAATGAGAGAAGGGAAAAGAAGCAAGCCTGAACCCGCATTCTGAGGGTCAAAGATTTGTCGCTCTCCCGCGGCGCCAAGTCGGTCCAAGCTTGGATCATGTCGGACTTAAGCTCGGGGAACCTTGTCCCGTCAGTACCTACCTAAGGTATCTTGGAGGTATACCTAGCTATTACCCTATGCCTGAGGCAGTCAACTAGGTATCTGTCTGACGAGGTTCCCAAACTAAGAAAGAACGTCGATTCGCATTGGAGTTCACAAAGGTCTCTACATGTCATCATCCATTCACTAGGCATGCGCACAAGATTGCAGCCCGCGCGACTGAGCGCTCTCAGTCCTCTCCAGAGCCTCATTGCACGACGCTGGCGCCCGCAATGGATCTGCCAGAGCTGTCTTCACCACTCTGGCCAGCACCGAGCATTGGCTTCCCAAACACCTGCAGCTGCTCGATCGATCGCTGAGAAGCCCTACTATGTCACAACCCCAATCTTCTACGTCAATGCCGCTCCGCACATCGGCCACATGTACACCATGCTCCTGGCCGATGTATTCAAAAGATGGGAGAATCTGAAAGGTAACAGCGCATTGCTCTGCACTGGTACCGATGAGCATGGGCTTAAGATCCAGCAGGCCGCCGCCAAAGCTGGTGTCGAACCTAGGGCATTCTGTGACAAAGGAGCGGAGATGTTTAAAGATCTGGCCGGCCAGATCGATCTCAGCTACGACACCTTCATCCGTACCTCGGACGAAGAGCACAAGGCGGCCGTAGAGTATGCGTGGCAGATGTTGGAACAGCGCGGATACATTTACGAGGGCAAACATGANGGCTGGTATAGCATTTCGGACGAGGCATACTACCCTGCTAAAGACGTCCATCTCATCGTCGACCCACCGACAGGGAGGAAGATCATGGTTAGCAAGGAGACAGGGAAGGAGGTGGAGTGGACGGTCGAGCGCAATTACAAATTCAAGCTATCTGCGTTTCGCGACAGGTTGCTGGACTGGTTCGAAAAGAATCCAGAGTGGATAGTTCCCAGGTCGAGAATGGAGGATGTAATCAACGAAGTCACCCGTGGACTGGAGGATCTCAGCGTCTCCCGCCCAACCGAGAGGTTGAGCTGGGGTGTGCGAGTGCCAACGGACAGCAGTCAGACGATCTACGTCTGGCTTGATGCGCTGCTCAACTATGCCTCCGCTGCTGGTTACCCTTTCACACCTGGGTCGGAAAAGGCTGGAGGTTGGCCAGCAGACCTGCACGTCATTGGAAAGGACATCGTGCGCTTCCACTGTATATACTGGCCGGCCTTCCTCATGGCGCTAGATCTCCCATTACCAAAACAGATCCTGACCCATGCCCACTGGACGCTGGGCAAACAGAAGATGGCCAAAAGCACTGGCAATGTCGTGAACCCATTTTTTGCAGTGGAGCGATTCGGCACCGATACGATGCGCTTCTTCCTGGTGCGAGATGGTGGAATTTCGGACGATGCAGATTACGAGAACGCATTCATTGTCGGACGACATAAGAAAGACCTCCAGGGCGGCCTGGGTAACCTCGTGTCGCGCATGATGCGGCCGACAGGCTGGGAAGTGCCACGGGTAGTGCGACAGTTCGGCGACAGCAGTCGCAGCAGCAAAGAAATTGCAGCCTCCCTACCAACCGCTCAGGACGTGGAACGAGCCAAGCACGTGACAATCATGATTGACGATCTACAGGCATTCCCCAGCGTGGTAGAAAAACACATGAAGGGTCTGCATCCGAACAACGCCCTCAAAGCCATCATCCACCAAGTCTACTGGACGAACGCGTTCCTACACGCTCTCGCGCCATGGACACTCGTCAAGAAGTTGGCGGCGATAAAAGCGGAACCGTCCCAGGGCGACGATAGCCTTGCTCTTCAGGCCGAGCTCGATGTCTCCATCTACCTGGCCGTCGAATCCATCAGGCTGGTGGGGATCTCGCTGCTACCGTTCATGCCCGCTAGCGCGGCGCGTCTGCTGGACATGATCGGTGTGCAGCCCGACCGACGCGAGTGGTCATGGGCTAAGCTGGGGAAGGACGATGAATACGGCGACCCTTTGGTGCAACGGGAAAAAGGAGAGAAGGGCAGCCTCTTCCCTCCACTTGCAAGTGAACACTAGCCCATTGAACCCTTTGGAAGAACATCTAATTTCGTGAAATCGTGTACCATATTACCTGTATAACAGCAACGACATTGTCATTCATCAACTCGTCACTTCATCAGTTTCTATGACTAAGCCAGCGTCATCTCTCTGGACAAATCATCCCAACATTTAACAAATGCCCAGAATCGACGATTTGATATATATCATAATACTGGATCACTCTCTCAACAGGCTACCAGATTCCCCACTGGCGTCCAGCTGGACTTTGACCTCTCTGGCGCGCTTCTTCGTCTCCAGCAAGCCACCGGGACGGGCGATCTTGTCTCTCGCGGACTGGTCGAGGCCGTGCAAAAGCATGGCGAGGGCACTGCTCTTCCAGAGCTTTGTACCGCTAACGCGAGTCCTCCAGACGGCGGCGGAGAGAAAGACGGTGGTGACGAGCACGACGAGCACGGGCACGGTGACGAAGGCCCAGCGGACGTGCACGTACGTCTGCAGGGTCCAGGCGGTGCCGGTGTGTGGCACGGCGCCGATGAAGGAGCGCATTGCCACCGTCATCGACGTCGCCAGGTCGCCCGCCAGCATCTCGATGCCGCGCCCTTGCGCATACTCGTAGTAGTTCCAGTAGAACGCCGTGACAATGTCCGAGTCGAAGAACGTGTTGCCGGACGACACACCCACCGTCAGGTTGACGATCACGTTGCCCTGCGACACCGTCTGGTTGGTGGCCTCTGGGCTGCGCGACGCCGAGCCCGTCTTGAACACGCCCGCGAACCACGACTCGAGCGCCAGCTTCGCCCCCATCGCGAGCAGGTATGTCTCGTTCGAGGCCGCACTGGTCATGTATACGGGTGTATCTTGGCCGTCTGAGATGTTGACGATGGTGTTATTGTTCACCACATCAACGACTGTTTCGGAGAGCACGCCGTTAGTCACATTGGATGATATTGTCTGGATGCAGGCGGAGAGGGTGCATTGCTGCGCCCAGGGGTTGGTGACGTTGGGGATGTTCCAAGCCTCGGTGCCGATAAAGGTCAGTCTCATGATCGTAGCGTAAGGCATGTCGCCAAAGGCCGATGGGAATGACGACGTCATGCTGAAGACGTCCTCGCTGCTGTTCAGACGAGCGGTCTGGTTGGGAAGTTGCCATCCGCAATCGGCCAGGTTGCCATCTTCTGGCACGCCGCCGGCACAATACCTGGAGAGATACTGGGTCATGTCGATACATTCATTGCAGACTGCAAGAGTGTCAAACGCGGGAAAGGTGCAGTTGCCAGTGGCGCAGGTGACGTTGAGTGGCGCCGAGGGGTTGTTGTTCTCGGCGAAGAGACCCGCGTAGACGGCGCTCTTCATGGGCAAGATGGGCACGAAGCCGTTGGAAGAGCTGCGGCCNGGCAGATAGCCGGTGTAATTCAGCGCTCTGGGCACGAGCGCCGGTTCATCCGACGCCACCAGGTGAGAGCGGAAGGTTGCAATTTGCTGGGCGAAGGGGCTTAGCGACAAGGCGAGGATGCTCAGCAGAGCACCCAGCGAGCCAAGAGCGCCGCCCCGACGCAGGGCGAGCAGCTTGAACGAGCCCCAGACCCCTCGCGATGCTTCGTCGAAGATCTCCATGTCGGAGAGAGGAGCACGGCCGGCATTGAAGCGGATCCATTTGAGCTGCGAGATGCCGCTCTGCAGGGTTGCGGCCAGGTTGGCATTGGCCACGGTAGCCAGCAAGGCCACGAGAGCGCCGAGAGTGATGCCCAACGGCCAGTCGGGCAAGTCACGGCCGTCGAAGGAGGCCAGCACGCCGATGATGGAAGCCACAGCGCCAATGGCCACCACGAGCGATACGACCTCGAAGGTCCAGGTGTCGGTCTTGGAGAAGGCCGCCGACCCTTTGGATCTCAATGAAGACCCGCGAGAGACCCTCTTCTCGCTGAGATCTGGAGAGGAATGAATGGATTGTTCAGTCCATTGGTGCAGTTCGGACGTCGAGCCAACACCGCCGACGGTGCTGCCAGTGGCGCTCTTGTTCAATTCCGAGATCTTCACGCTCTCTGCAAACTTCTTGTCTGTCGAGCCGAGCTCGGAGGCATATGGACTTCCCAACAATGGCGAGACGGTGTTGTTTTCTTCTTCAACGGTTGTGTGATTGTCGGTCGTCATGATTATGACAATAATAATAAAAACAACGGCGATGTTTGGCTTCGATATGAACTCTAAGAATCGTACAAACAATGGTACTCTTATATCAAACAGACAACGACATCAGGCTGGAGGATTTAACGGAGCTCCCTATCATCCTGGCCATTCGCGGCCAGCCTACTTATCTACAGCCGGGCCATTGATGGGGCAAAGGAGCCAGTAGATTGTCCTAGAGTGTGCAAAGATGCTTGCGAATCCTAGAACAGAATACAAGTGGTGGTGGCAGCAAGGCAGACAGGTAGCTTCCTCGGTCTCGGTCTCAGTCTCAATCTAGCTCTCGCTCCTGAATGCATGAATGCAATGCATCGCGGTTACATGTGGTACGGCTTGGCGAACATTCTACTGCAGCAGCACGACAGCAGAGCAGAGCAGAGCAGAGCAGCAGCCCTTACTGCGCAGTACTGATCGGCCGCTTTGAGCGCTGTAGTAGTTGCCGCAGCGGCAGCGAATCGAAGCCGAAGCCGAAGCTGAAGTGAGGTAGCTGCAAGTTTCGTTAAGTCGAAGATCAAAGTCGAGAAAACGTCAAGCCAGCTTCAATCAACAATTTCCATCGCAATCACGCCAGGCCTATGCGCCAGCGACACACCTCGCATCCCCATCGAAACACTACTGTTTTGCCTTGGACGAGGACAAAGCCGGAGACGTAACAGCCGCTGTGACGGTATTGTGCGAGGTAGTGCAGGAGCGAAAGAAGAGTGAACTAAAAGCAAGCGATGTAAAAGGCTCGAATGGCGTCTACTACAGTCGTGTACAGTACCTCCCTCCATATTGTCTCGATCACAAAGACCCTGTCACACACACGCCACAGCTAGACTTTCAGAGAATCACTACCATTCACAAATAAGTCCAAGTCGCTCTTCGATGAATTGTTCTATCTTCCACCCTCGCGACTGACAGATCTGCGCGAACTGCACGTAGAGCGGAAAATAGCTGCTTCGCCCCCAACACTCCACGCGAAGCTGCAGTCCCTCTAGATCATCCCCAATCTGCCGCTTTAGGTTCTGATAATCACGTTTAAATTCTTTTGATATATTTTTATATCTATATGCATGCAGCCCGGGTGCTGTCAGGCTCACATGTCAAGCCAGCGCGCAGAGATGCAGTGCCAAGCAGAGCTTGCGTGATAGTCATTGGGTATATACAATGCAATGGCATCTAGTACTATCTGTATGCGTGACCATCGGCTTCGGACCTTGCTTCGAGCCCAGCCTCGTTACACTGTAAGTACTAGACTGTACTGTCGATGAGATAGTAGTTCGATTAGAGCTGAATGCGCTCGAAGCATTGCAGTAGGTCATGATAAAGCCATGTGTGGGATGTCACAAGCCAATGCTAAAGCTGGGTCTGGATCAATGAGATCGATTTAGGGATAACAGTAGTTGTAGAGGAAGAGCGGTCATGTTCGCATAACAGATGTCAACATCAACCATGACAGATGTGAGTAAACGTACTATAACAGGATAGGTAAAAGTGATCTAAGCGTGTCCGTTGGCGCCATTCGACTCGACAGGCCCCAACTTTTGTCTCCTGGCAGCGACGGCATCGTTCAGCTCGGCAAGCACGGTCTCGGTGTCTTCCCAGCCGATGCAGGCGTCGGTGATGGAGACGCCGTACTTGAGCCCAGCCTTGCCCTCAGGCGGGACCTTTTGGGCACCTTCATTGATGTTCGATTCGATCATGACACCCATGATGGCCTCCTCGCCGGCGCGGATCTGCTCCGCCAACGCGTGCGCCACCTTGGGCTGGTTCTTGTGGTTCTTCTCGCTGTTGCCGTGGCTGCAGTCCACCATCAGTCTCGGCCGCATACCCTTCTTCTGCAGCGCGGCCTTGGACTCGGCAACGGATTGGGCGTCGTAGTTGGTGCCCTTCTTACCACCTCGCAGGATGACGAAGCAGTCGTCGTTCCCATCAGTACCGACAATGGCAACGTTACCAGGCTTTGTCACGGATAGGAAGTAGTGGGGATGCTTTACAGACCCAATGGCATCAATGGCAACATCGAGCGTACCGTCCGTCCCGTTCTTGAAACCGACTGGGAAAGACAGTCCGGACGCTAGCTCTCGGTGTACCTGGGACTCTGTTGTTCTCGCACCTACCGCACCAAGCGAGAGCAAATCTGCGGTGAACTGTGGGCTGATAGTGTCCAACATCTCGCTCGCAAGAGGCATACCCTTCTCGGTAAGGTCAAGGAACATTTGCCTTGCAGTGCGCAGGCCCTTGTTGATGTTGAATGTGTTGTCGATGTCCGGGTCATTCACCAGACCCTTCCATCCTACTGTTGTCCGTGGCTTTTCAAGGTAGGCTCTCATGTGGATCAAGAGATTATCCTTGTACTGCTCCTTGAGCTTGAGCAAGCGGTCGCAGTACTCAAGCGCAATGGCTGGGTCATGGATCGAACATGGTCCAATGACAACGAGAAGCCTCCTGTTTGTATCCACACCCTGGACCACATCCACTGCCTCATTTCTACCCTTCAATACTGTTCTTTTTGATTCGTCTGTCTGGCGAATTTCCCATTGCATCATATCAGGCGCAATGAGTGGGGTATAGCCCCGGATGCGAAAGTCCTCGACCGTGCTACGGTTGCCGACATTGGGGTTGGTGCTAAGGAACTGGACAATGCACGCTGATCAGTAATGGCCAAAATCCAAAAACAATCTGGCGCTGCGAACAGCTTCATGTGGGAGAAGCACTAACTTCAGCCATGGTGACAACGTCGCTTTGGATACTGTGGCAGCAGTAGGTAAAGGTGAGGCAGGATATTGATTGTGAGTTGAATCAATGCAAGCCAGCAGACGGGAGATTTAGATCTTTCATATATGGAAAAACCCTGCACAGTGACTGTTCTGGAGTTGTGTGTCACTTAATGAGTCGGAAGCACAGACGTCATTGGCTGCATCAGTTGACCGTATTGAAAGCAGTCCCGACCTTTTCTTGAAGGCCATCTCAAGTGGTGAGAGCCGATAATCTTGCCTTTGGACTATAGATCACGATGCTAGGATTCCACACGAGGCTCGTAACAGTGACGGATTGCTGTCGATTGGGCACACGCAGTAAGACCACCAAGAACACATGTTTATGATCTGTTTTGTACGTTAATTTTGCTTTGCATGACGGTTGATCAATGCAGCCCGCGCAGCTCCAAATCTGCTCAATGCGAAGAGATGGCCGCTTTGCCTGCACCATCAACTCTCAACAGTTCTGAGAGGGAGTATACAAGTGAGAGGATTCGTCTACCATCAATTGAAAGACTTCATGACAAGAAACCCGTCGACGGCATACAAAATGCATTACCTCGGATGAAATGCTAGCATTATTTATACCAGCTTCATGCCTCAGGCATCAATGGGTTATATGTCTTCGGGCCCTACCTAACAGTGGCACTTGTTGCCCAACTTCACATCATTACTGAGCAGATGACCGGCGTGATACTGCAAGCCCGATGACAGCTTAAGTTGCGGGAAATATTGCTGATGCACGTTGATATGGGCTTAAGAAACTTTCAATTTATCGCTTCTCTGAGGACTGTACGCGTATGTCAAGCAACGCTCTCATTCTATGTCTCAGATGTCGCTGCTCAAGAGGTCCTTGGGTCTTGGGCCTATTCCGAGTGGCCCTGCTACATCGTCTATCGGTGGTAAAATTGCTTGTTCTCGGTAGATCAGCGTCACCTACGATTGGTTTCCTCACGTTTGCGAGTCGACACTGTTGGAAGTGTATTCGTAGTCGACGACCTACTTCGGGAAAGGTATGTGACAGAAAGAACCGCACCCTGCATTACTTCACCAATTCAGGTCAACAGGTAGCGAGATGAGTGTTAAGCCAGAATGGCGGGTATTCTTCATGCAGATCGCTAGTGCAGACTTGCTTCTCAATTGTAGCTCAGATGGTCTTTGTGGAGAAATCGTCCAGAATGGCTTTGGCATTGTTGCCAATGCTACGGCAAATGAGAAACCACGCGTCACGTACGAGAACTCATGTTGGGGTGCCCACGTAATTAATTGGCAGGACGTATGGAACATCTGCGCCAAGGGTCGAAAGATCTTGATTTGGCGTGCGTTCTCATACGTTCCATTCCACTCCCAGTGGATAGAGACATCCTGTCATCTCTTCTGGCATGCTCCAAGACAAGCGATCTGCTGATAAGTCGAGAACGATTGGAAGCTTGTATGCGGGAAACTTATGAGGACCATCTCCACCAATGCGACCCCATTTTTCTTCAGATCAGCAATGCATATCAAATGAAGCACATCTCCCAGAGGAACGAGAAGATTGATGGTACGAGACCAAGGTGTCGGCCGAGTAATGACTTCCGACACAGCCGTTAGAGCACTGCCTACGCAAGGTTGAGCTCGCTAAAGCTACCTAGGCCAAAAGAGCCAGGAGTTAGCTCAGCTACCAGCCGTTCGACAGTGGAGCTGATGGTTAGAGCAAGAAGCATGGCACGGGACGAAAGAATTCGTGAAAGGCGCCATCCAGGCCCGTACACGCCTCGTGCAGGATTGTACCAAGCCAACTAGGATGTACGACCACACCCTTTAAACAAAAGCAGCGACCGACGCAAGCCCTAACTTGACACTGTCATCTCCTTGGCCTCATGGCATGGCATGTAGATCGCACCAACTCGTGTTTCTCGACCTTCCCTCGTGGAAGCTGGCTAGCCACGGATTGATCCTGTGTAATCGTCCACAGACACGTGAGACATTCGATAGTGGCCGGAGACATACCATCTATGTTGTGTTGAGATTGTTGATTCAGTATCAAACGGACAAGGGCGTGCGGGTGTCATGGACCTAACCCTCAAATGGTAATCTCATGGGTCATGGTTCGATTAGGTCTCGTGGCTTCATACCGTCTCGTGGCGAATGTGTTCCTGTCACCAGAACACCGCACTACGGCACACGCCAGTATTCCACGTTTCTTCAACTCTCGCACAGGTCTGAGTCGTGTGTTCCCATTCGGGAATTGGCCGCATTTTAGAGGCATCCTCAGACGTAGTATGGGGATTTGGGGAGGGGTCAAGTCACGATTGGCTGAAGTGCCCCTGGCCCAGCGTCGTTCGTGCAACCACGACGTCAAGATAGCAAAGGTGCAGCTAGATGATGGAGTAAGGTATAAGCGGCGGTTACACTGCGTTCACCGTTCCTGCCCCTTCCCCTTCCAACCTACCTGGGTATCATCCGGACCGAACACCCGCTGCAACTGAGCTGGAATCGGCCAGTGAAACCCCTTTTGATACGATCCCGGAAGGTATTACGGCCCGGTGAAGTGGTGAGGGCAAACTCGCGTGCCTCTTGAAACATCGTTCCTCGACCCTTCCAGTCCTGGGTCATCGCTACTCGGGTTTCCAGGCCCTTGCATGGGTGACACACCGTGCTAGCCGCCAATACGCCATCGCACGAGCAAGCTCACGGCCTTGTAATTTCTTGGTCCGGATTGCCGGCGACGTCATCTGCATTTCACCTCCACCGATCCAACTCGTCTCGAAGTGCAAACGCCACGCAGCGCCTGCTCGTCTTCTCAATACGGCGGTCTGTGAGAGGAGAACCATCCGAGCGGTGACAAATCCCACCCTCGATCTGCTTGCGGCATTACAGTTCACACCAGAATCTCAGTTGAAAGTCCTGCACCGCAGTTTTGGCGGATGGGCAACTCTCTAATCTGTGCCAGATGACCCTTGCTCGGAGAGGTGAGGTCGCGTCAAAGCTGGTATTTAGACTATGATGCTCCTGGAAGGACGGCCGACGGTACCCCGTGAACCCAATTCCCGCCCCAAGCTATTGGGGTTGGTGAAGGCCAGCTTTGGTCGTAGTATTGGTTCCACAAGTCTGCTTCTCACCCGACGTGCTTTACACTGGGACATGCTAGATGGCAATCAGTGCTGTATGTCACGATGCAAGCACATGTTTTGGACTTGTCGAAGACGGGTGTAGGCACAGCGCTTTCTGCTGTGCCACCTCTGCAGGCGCACCTAGCGTTTACGTGAAAGCACTGCCATGTTTTCTAGCCCACTACCGAGCTGCGCCTTGCTGTGAGGACACGATAAGGTGTACTTTGATGTCGTGTCGTAGGGTGCGTTGCGGTAATGCGTGGGACAATAGAGAGAGTGTGGTGTGGCGAGTGTTCAAAACGGGCTTGCAGCATAACGTTGCTCAGCGTCTTGATTCGGAGGGTGCCTCACGTGGAAACACAGCCCTCTCTCGCACACGTTCATACACGAAATATTGTAGGGCAATTCGAAGGCGAAACACTTGTCCTGGATGGTGAAGTGCCATCTTGCCTTCAGGCAAATACACCACCAACGTCCCGTCTTCATCAACCTCACTGCCATCACAGTCGTCATCCCCACGGCATGCCAAGAGCCAAGTAGGCCGGTAGAACGGTTTGATGCGGTCGGATTTGTCTGAACAGCGTCGATCGGATGAACTACATCATACTGCAATCAACCGACAGGGAGCTGTGGCAGTATCGCCCGTGTATGCACGCAATTACTGGTGGTCATCCTCATCAAGACAAGATCGATCTCAAGACCATGTCTGCTTCCAGCACGATGTCCGTATACTAAGGTTGTGCGAACCACAACGCTGGGAAGAATCACACCCTTCGCATTTCATCCTAAGGACCGACTTCACTCCAATATTGTACCCAAACAGTAATGGATACAGACATGACAATCCGATGCTCCTTGCAGACACGTCACCCTCCACATTCATTCAAAATCACCCGCCGCTTGACACTGAGAATGAGACTGCGTTACCTGATCTCCCCAGGTATAGTATTCATACCTCATTGCAGTAGCATGGTCAATCCGGTAGCTCCCATGTCTCTGAGTGCCTGTGATCGAGCACCCTGACTAGAGCGTCGCTTGGACTTACCTGTCGGGAGGTCACGCCCAATCGCTGCCGTCCTGTAAGCGCCAATCTGCAAGATGGTGCTCACATGTCTGCCGCCCATAGCTCTTTACGATGGGCAGGTAGGTCGCTGAAATGTTAAAAGGGTTGTGAGGCGCATTGACGTGCTGTTCCTATGTCCTACCACATTTCCTTGTATTGTGTAACAACAAAAGTTACTAGCTACGGCCCACGAACATTCCACTTGAGCACCTTTTGGCGGCTCCGCGTTCAGGATGGATGGGGGCCTCGCCAGGCTCGTTCTCACAACGAATCCTGTACCGTCGCTGATCCACAAGCACCCGTATACGAATCCACGTCACGCACCCTCGCCTTCTCGGATAAAGAGTCGAAACGGGGCAGGGTCACAATTGGAGGGTCGCCCTGTCGGGTAGGTACTTGCTATGTAGCTGACCGAAGGATAGACCGTCTCCAAGGCTTTGGGAGCGCGATCGTGCTTTGTCGGATGGGCACAGCTTCACTCATCCTCGACTACTTATCGGTACGGCGAAGGTTGCCTCGGATTCTTGCATAAAAATCGGCAGGGCTTAGTGCTTATCATGGCTGTCGCAAACATGTCGTGCAAATGAAGCGGAACGTGGATGCTGGTTCCGACCATTTCGCAAAGGAAGAATGGATGATCTGCTCTGGCGGAGCATGATGTGTGCATCGCTCAGGTGTTGGCTTGGGCTGTGTTACCACGCATGTCTACGTCTCAGGGGCCTACGATGCCCTCCTTGACACTTCGAAACCATGAGGCGACCGAGCATTAAAAGGAGGCCCGGACCCTTCCTGATTGTTGCCTAGTATCGGGCCCTCCAACGAACGCACTCCATTCAGGACCGCCGTGCCGACTTTATCCTCGCATCCCAATCAAGAAGGCGCTGCCACTACACTGCCTTGACGGCCCAGCCTCACTTTTATCTCTCAATCGCTCAAGGCAAAGTTGCCTTCGTCCGGGTTCAGGAGTGGTGTTGATTACCCACGACCTCAGATCCTCGCCTATTTAACGAAGCTGTCCCTCTGCCCTCACAGCTATCTTGCATATCAGCCCTTTTAACATATTCCATACTATCCAAGTGCCACACATTGTACCAGTCGATCAAACATTCGACCGCCAGAACGAAAGAGCTATAAACGACGACTGGACAGTCAATCTGAGGGTCGAGCTAACACCCCTTTTTCTGAGAACATTCAACACCTTACAACATGCCTGGTGAACGCTGCGAGCACTCTTCCATGATTTGCTCCCTCTGCCAAGCTGAGCTTACCATTAAACGAATGTATGGCAATGGTTCATCATCTCNTGTCCACGCTTTCGACACGGATCCAAAGGGCATCGCGAAGGAGATCAAGTCCTTCCATAGCGATGGTAAGTCTCCCCTCTCAACTATCGCCGAAGGCTGCATAGGCTAACCTTTCCGCCAGTTGACAAGGCGAACAAGAGAAACACTCATCGCAAGTAGGTTGCTACCGGATGACCTCTTTCTCCAATGGCACCTCCCGAAGCAAAAACGCGACCCTCGCTCTCTCTGCGATGCGCAGCGGCCGCCCATCGTAACCCACCCTGGTGTATCAACCTCGGCTCGATCACACCTTTTACCAGGGTTGCTTGCATGTTTACAGCTATCCCAGTACCGTTATACTGAGCAAGCAGAACCAAGCAAGCTGATCCTGTTAACAGCATGCTTTCAGCAAATTCGACAGCACACATTACTTTCATTCAACGAACTACTCGTGTTTTTGCTTCTTTAAGTATAGGGATTTGGGACGGAGCATAAAGTGAACTTTGATATCTTTGCTTCTGTGCTTGGACCTTTGCTGGCGTTATTGGATCTTTGCAGTAAACGGCCTAGATTGAGCTTCCCAGCATGTTACTTTATGTTGGCTAGGTGTGCCACAACACTGTACGATATTTGTGACCAGTTGCTCTGATGAATACTATGACGTGTTTTTCCTTGATTCTTAATTTGAGTTCATGTACAATCTTATATCACACATGTATGTACACTGCACCACTGCATGAGCAGAAGCGAGGCAATGCATGACGCAAAGAGCTCAAACGAACGATCGGCCACAGCATGCGCATGCCGTCAGGCACCTTTCTGACGCGTCTGCGATCGATACTTCCAAAGTCCCGTACGATTCGGCGTATACGGAGAGTTGATTAGCCAACCGGTGTTTTGTAGAATCGAGCGGTGTACTTTCAAGACCCAACGGAATTGCCTGCGCCTCCATGTTCACATTGTTTCGTTTCGGCCCAACGACATAGAGATGTAGAAGTGTACCACCTTGCATTCCGAAGATGCCGACTTCATGTCTGAGATGCCCTGGACCACGTCAGGGCGGTGCGTATCACATACCCTGTTGGACACTGGTTCCAACATAACACTGCCATTCTGCAAAGGACGCCGGCCTCAGTACAGCACGAAAGGCTGTGTTCTTGAGCAGGCAGTGTCCTCGGGCTATCCAGGCCTGTTTTTCTCAGGCCACCGAGTTTACGCGTGTCCAAGATAAGATACCTTACCTTAGGGGGGGAATATCGGATGGCAGATCTATCTCTAGCGGGCCGAGCGCTGGATTTACTACCTCACTCCCGACAGATTCACGGCACGGGCGACATAGCCATGGTGCCTGCTGTTCACCGCCTCTTCTGATCATCACCTTGTTGCGTAGATGCCTGTAAAATACTGGGACTTGCGGATGTCTTCAGTAGCCAGTAATAATTCGAGAGGTGAGGTCTTAATCGGCAGCAAGGCAAATGAAATCAACCACGACGGAAGTGACGGCCCGATGGAGCGTGCCCTTTGTGTAAAGATAAAAAAATCTTCTACACTCGCTGGAAGTGACACCTTTGACGTACACCCAGAAGCACTTCCGGAAACCAGCCGTCTTCCATCTGGGCCACAAAACAGTCCCCAGGCTAGGAAGAATTTGTACCTATCACATACCAGAAAGAGGCGATTTGAGGGGAAAGGGAGTCGCGGAGCGGATAGAATCCATTTGTGCAACCTCTGATGCTAGTCCTCTGCTTGTATAGTAATCTTGTTCAGTCATCCTTGCACTTGGCAGTACAGTAGGTATACTTGCCAGGCTAGATAGCCCTATTGTACCTTGACCACGAGCTGGGTCATAAAACCGGATCCTGGTTTTACCTTGCATGTACAGCCGCCTAGGCGATTATTGGAGGCGTTCAACCATTGGTCGGTTGAGTGGACAGGGCTATAAAGACGAAATATGGTAGATGATCAATCCCCCTCCTTCGAAAAAGCCAGGATGCTAAAACTCCGCCGCGAGGACGTTGCTGAGGAAATCGTCGCACAACATTTCACCACCAATGATCTTTTGTGGTTCTGACGAGGCCTCGTGCCTCCGATATGGGCCTTCACCAATGACGGTTGTCATGCCGCCTACAGTGCCAGGTTATGTCTTGGTATTCTCACAGCCACGACCCGACGAATGAAGTTACCATTATTTGCAGCATGTCATGGATCTAAAGTGTCGTGTCCGGATCCTCAGCGATGTCCGTCGGCTGTAACACAAGAAGCTTCGGTCAGATTCCCGAGAGATACATCTGGCCTGCAATGCCAAAGTGCTGCAGTTCGCCTCTCCAGGCTTTGCAATCCAGGCCGCGTGATGCGTGATAATCGAGATGACATGGCTTTTCAATCGGCAGTTTTACCCGTACGTCAAACTCAGCCACGTACAATGCGACAATAGCAAGTAGCAAAGCCAGCATTTACCCAACTCGGCTGAGGCATTTCCAGTCACTGATCTTACGAAAGCAACGCTCGAACCCTTGCAGCTTGCTCCCTGCAGCTCGCCTTCTGTCTGGGACAATGCTTCAGATATCCTGGTCAGACGGAGAACGTCCGTCTTGAACATGATCCAGCATTGTTTTTGAAGCGATTTCACCAGACACGGTTGATGATGTGACACGTCGAAAGTTGATGGCCGGACTAGAATTGACACATCTGGTACCTCTTGGACCTAAGTAGCTTCGTGACTGCCCCTTGGGATCGCCATCGCACAACATCAAAGGCCGCAGGACTGGCCGTTTTCACTGGATCACCGGAGGCATTGCCGACCCTGGGGAGCCTCCCAGGCAGCTCTTGTTGCATCAACCCACCTACACTCAACATGAGGCAGTGCTTCCGTTTCCTAACGATACGTAAGGTTCTCGATCCTGCCTCGCAAGGCAACAAAATTCGATGTGACGTTGCGTGCATTATGCCAAAAGGCAGGGTTGGGCGTGATTCACTCCAAGCACGTTACATCCCAACTAAATCGCCAGTATCTACCCTCAGCTCGTGACAAATAAGGCGAGCAATGTTGATACAGCCATCATCAGACACGCATAGCCACACGCCAAAGTATTGGGCATAAGGTGACCATCCATGGTCAGGGTTCTAGCTATGTACCAAGACTGATGTTGACTATCTTCACATCCCTGACCGGTTTTTCTTTGTTCGTCTTGACATTCTCGATCGCGTGGACAACATCCATCCCCTTCACCACCCTGCCGAATACAGTATGTTTGTTGTCGAGCCAAGGTGTCCTCTCCGTCGTGATGAAGAACTGGCTAGCATTCGTATTCGGCCCTGAATTCGCCATGCTCAGTGTGTATGGCTTGTGATCCAGATCCGGATGAAATTCGTCATTGAATTGCCCACCCCAGATGGATTCTCCGCCCGTACCGTCACCAAGAGGGTCGCCAGTTTGAATCATGAATTTCCGAATGACACGATGGAATATGATGTTGTTGTAGTAGTTCTGTCGAGCGTGCATAGTGAAATTCTCGACTGTGTTGGGAACCTGCGCTGGAAACAGGCGGATATGGATGTCTCCTTCCGTGGTGTGTATGGTAGCGGAGGCCGCACGACGGACATCCTGCTCTGCTGCTGGGTTTCCACTGGTTTTGCCACCAGTCAAATTGCGAGGCTTCTCGTTGTGCACATCGCGGGTAGCTTTAGACGCCTCCGTCTCGTTTGTAAACATGTAGAAGCGAGGCTTGCCTGACCCAGTGCTCACAAGCATGGCATCACGTTCTTCGGCTTGCTGCAGCAGTGGGTTATCTGACGCGGCCATCTGGACTGTGACCACACCTTTCTTTTGCGGCTGGCCTTGGTAAAGTGCAAGGTTCAATGGCCGGAAAGGTTCTGTAGTGCCGTATACACGGACAACCCTGTTCGTTAAGGTATTGATGACTTTGACACCCACTACGCTGCCGTAAAGGATGAAATTTCCGCTTTCGTCAAACACAACGTTTTGGCGGTCGCTGACCGTCTGGAGTTCCCGTTCCACCGCTATCTTTCGTCCGAACTCTACGTCGTCCATTTCCACGCCGAGGGTGCCTGCTTGGTTCATGGTCGTGATTGTCTCAATGCTCTCATCGTATGTCCTGTATAACTTCCCAGTCGTGAAATTGAAGACTCTGACTTTACGATCCGGTAATGAGAAGGTAGCAAAATACTGTCCAGTGGGTGAGATGGTGAGCGAGGTTGGGACTGCTTTCTTCTTTTTGAATTCGAAAAGGTCTGTGGAGCTCTTCAACTGATACACATCGTCTGGCTTCTGATACGATCCTGAAGGCTGCCAGTATTCTATCATCCCACTCTCGTCTACGGAAACAACACAGTCGAATGCGTTGTTGAAAGACATGATGTGGACAGGCCTGCGGTGCAGACCAGTGAGAGTATGCAAAGGAGAGGTGTTCTCCCCCCTTCCATCGAAGATGGCGATGCGCCCGTCGATGTCGCTGCCGATGGCTAAGAGTGGGAGACCTGACCCTTTGGAGTGCACGAAGCAAACAGAGCGAGGCTTGAACTCCTGCAGATCAAGTATCGCTAGCAGGTCAAACGTCTCAACATCGAATATCTTGACGGTGTTGTCCAACCCAGCTGTCGCATAGCTCCTGCCGTCCGAACTGACCGTCACGCTCCTCACTGCACCTTCGTGCGCCCTGTATTCTTTTACGAATTCCACATCCCCAGTAGCTACTTTCTTCCAAAACTTGACATATCCATCGACAGAGCTTGTGATGAGAAAGTCCGTGTATGGCGTGAGGGTCGCATAAGCCAACTGTTCACGGTGCATCAACGACTTCGAGTATCGTGTTCCCGCTGGTAATGCTGCAATGTATTGTTTTTCATGAGGTAACCTCCTCCTCTTCTTCCTCGGTTGTTGTGCATCTTGCGCAGAGGGTAGTGCAGGTCCAATGTCGTCGTCGTCGGAACTCTCGCTTTGTTCGTGTTCCTCGTTTTCCTCCCGAGCTCGCTTGAGACTCTGGGCAGCCTCGTCGACGTCGGCCATTCGTATACAGTAGAGTAAGCTGATTCTGTCGAGCCCAATGCCAATCACTGCGGTCTAGTAGGTCCTATTGCATAGCGCAAAACATCGCTAGTCGCGTCGGCGCTCACAGCGAGTGGCGCTAGCGAGCCGGGCCGCGAAGACTGATAATGACGCATTGTCTTAAGTCCGCTTATCGTCGAAAGCGCAGGCAGTTTCGATATTAAAGATGTACAATTCTGAACTCGCTTCGCCACAACAATCGTTCACACAAATCTTTACTGTTGCAGCGCCACTCAGTCGGATTGCTGATTAACTGGAAACGAGGCCGCTCATCCTGAGTCACTCAAGTGTGCTTCTTTTGAAGAACTGCGAGCCTTCCTTCATCGTTCTTGAGGCAACATTTGTGAACGCCTGTTTCTTTACCGCAAAAGTTGTAAAGCGAATCCGTATTCTGGTCTCTGTCTGCTTTATCCACTTTGTCACAAGCAACATAATTACACCTGCCAGAAATTTTGGCCGCAGTTGCAACGGATAGCAAGCGACCCTGTCTTCACCATCCAATCGACCTATCCAGGCTCTTCAAAGGATCATGAATAGCGGCCCTCCGGTGACCAGGCCACAACAAGCCAATGAACAAAGTCAGAACTCAAATCGTCGTGGAGAGGGTCGAAAAAGTCGAGGAGGTCGTGGTCGAGGGAGAGGTGGCAGAGATGCTGCTCTTTCACTGAGACCCGCCTCTGTAGCACCAGATGCAGCTCCATCCACTGCGGATGCTTCGAACGGCGAAAGTACTCGAGGCACAGATCGAACGAGACCGCCGAGACGACCACGGCAAAGAAAGCCTGAGCAACCCCAGACGGTTAACGGACGTGCATTCGGTGGTCGTCTTACCCAGCAGAGTCAACAATCCCAAAATCAGTCAGCGACGGCCCCCATTCTAGACGGTCGCGCGCCACATTTCGTGCCTGGACAGGCGATACCTGAGGATGCAGTCTCTGTCACTTCATCAAGACCCTCCCATCGACCCAATAAACCTCAGAGGCGGCGACCTTCCAAATCGCAAGCCCCTGATATTGCGACTAGAACCCATGAAGACATCAACAACGGTCATTACGAGTGTCCTATATGCACCAGTGAGGTGCAGCGCAACTCGAAAGTCTGGTCTTGCCACAGCTGCTGGACTGTGTTTCATCTGACATGCATCAAAAAATGGTCAAGGAACGAAGGCTCATCGGCAGTACAGCAGACCATGCAAGACGGCCAGATACCTCCTCCACGACAGTGGAGATGCCCTGGCTGCAATTTACCGAAGGACGAACTACCTTCCAACTATACTTGTTGGTGTAAGAAGGAGATTGACCCACGTGCGACTGCTGGTCTACCTCCTCATTCATGTGGCAACACTTGCGCTCGCGAAAGGGCAAGGAAATGCCCTCATCCTTGCCAAATGACTTGTCATGCTGGACCGTGTCCCCCGTGTACTCACATGGGCCCTACCCAAATTTGCTTCTGCGGGAAACATGAATCCACAAAACGCTGTTCCGAGACGGAGTATGACTTTGGCTGGAGCTGTGGGGAAGTATGTGGGGAACTGCTTCCTTGTGGCGAGCATACGTGTGATCGTCCCTGCCATGAAGGTCTATGTGGCGCATGCGAGGTACGGGTACCGGCGAGATGCTACTGTGGACAGATAGAGAAGGATGTACTATGCTGCGACAGAGGGGATGACCACACTAGTCATCGCAAGCACCATTCCGCTGATGGCGATCCAATCACCGAGACATGGACCGGCTCATTCGAGTGTGCCAACACCTGCGCACGACCCTTCGACTGTGGAGTGCATCTGTGTGAGAAGTCTTGTCATCCTCAAGACACAAATGCTGCTCATTGCCCTCGATCGCCAGATCTTGTAACTCACTGTTCCTGCGGCAAGACCCCACTCTCTGAAATTTCCGATCGCGAGCGACAGACTTGTAGTGATCCCATTCCAAGCTGCAACAAGCCATGCGGTAAGACGCTAGCTTGTGGGCACCTATGTCCCCAGGTCTGTCACACTGGAGACTGTCCATCATGCCTGCAAGTGGTTGATATCAATTGCAGGTGTGGGCGGACAACCTCAAAGACAATCTGCCATCAAGGCCTTCAAGAACCTCCTCAATGTATGCGCGTCTGCAGAGCTACTTTGAACTGTGGTCGTCATGCTTGTGACGAACGATGCTGTACCGGTGAGAAGAAGGCGATCCAAAGACAGAGCACGAAGCGGAAGCAACGTCCATTGCATTCAGCGCCACGTGCTTTTGACGACGGGTTCGAACCTGAACACATCTGCACACGACAATGCTCCCGCTTGCTTTCATGTGGTTCCCACATCTGCACTGAATTGTGCCACAAAGGACCTTGCAATGCTTGTCGAGAAGCCATCTTCGAAGAAATCAGCTGTCATTGCGGACGGACTGTCTTGCAGCCACCACTGGCATGCGGAACGCAGCCTCCCCCATGTCGATATCCTTGTGCAAGACCTAAGATGTGCGGGCATCCACAGGTGGCGCATAATTGCCATCAAGACAACGAATCCTGCCCGAAATGCCCATTCCTTGTACAGAAGCGTTGTATGTGCGGAAAGCAGACAATCAAGAATCAACCGTGCTGGTTGCAAGATGCTCGTTGTGGCCAGATCTGTGGGCAAAAGCTGAAGTGTGGTTCTCATTTCTGCAGATCGACTTGCCATCGGTCCGGCGAGTGTGAGGACGCCAACGGCGTGCAATGCTCGCAACCATGTGGGAAGTTCAAAAAATCCTGCGGACATCCAGATGAGAACGCTTGCCACGCACCGTATCCATGCAAAGAAGAAAAACCTTGTCAGAGCAAGATTTTCATTACTTGCGAATGTCAAGCACAGAAACAAGAAGCGAAGTGTAACGCAAACAAGTCCACCCCAGGCAACCAAGAGAAAACACTACCTTGCAATGAAGACTGCGCCAAGCTTGAGCGGAATCGCCGTCTGGCGCTGGCGTTGAACATTGATAAATCCTCTCATGTCGAAGGTGGAGATCATGTACCCTACTCAGCAGAAACAATTCGCATGTTTGCAGAGAATATCAAGTGGGCGCAGGAGCAGGAGCGAGAGTTCCGAGTTTTCGCCACATCGGATAACGAAAAACGGTTTCGTTTCAAGCCCATGAAACCACACCAGCGAGCGTTCCTACATGCTCTTGCGGAAGATTTTGGCTTTGATACCGAAAGTATGGATCCTGAGCCGCATCGTCATGTGATGATCTGGAAGACCCCTCGCTTCGTTGCCGCTCCGAACAAGACACTAGCAGAGGGATTGCGAATCCGCCAGGCTCAGAGGTTAGCTGTCAAGTCTGCGAATGCTTCCGACACAGAANGCTCAGCACCAAAGAAGACCTCGCCAAGCAACATCGTCGGCGAGCCGTACAACGGTTTAATGATCAATCGCCCACGTTTCGGCCTCATGATCGATGAGGTGCGCAGCGAGCTCGCGAATATCGTTCCAACAGATCTCCCACTTCAGTTCGACATTGACTTCCTTCCGAGCGAAGATGTAGTCATGAAGGCTATCAGCCGAACACTGTCACCTCACGATCTGGATACTATGCTTCAAAACCTTCGTCCCTCAGTAGCGACCTCGTTCGCCTCGAAGAGTTTTGGGTCGGTGCAGTTGTGCGCCGTCGACAGCTCACTGAACATCCTTCGTCGCGAAACCGACAGCTCGGCTGCAAGCGATGGCTGGTCGAGGGTGGCAGCTAAAAAGAGCGCCCCAAGGGTTGCAGTGCAGGGCCCAAGCTCGAATGAAGCGAGGAACGCGTTTTCCGCTCTCAGTGAAGGCAAGATTACCTTCGCTAAGAAGAAGGCCGCTGCAACTCCCACAGCCAAGAAGGAGGTTGTTGTGGATGATTGGGAGACCGCAGAGGTTGAAGAGGAGGCGAAAGAACAAGCTGCAGTAAATAGTGCTGGAGAAGAAGAGCCTCCCGTCTCTTCCCCACCTGAAATCCCCGAACCTCCACAAGACCCAGTGCCAGAGACGGTCTCTGCCGAGAGCGATGTACAGGCAACTAATCCTGTGGAAGCAGAAGAAGATGTAGATAAGCTCGAGGTCTAAATAAGGGGTCGCCTCTTTACAGGAGTTCTACACCTTGATGACAGGTAGCCACGGTCAAATTCATCAGCGTCATACGTAAGGAAAAGAAAGTAATTTTCAATGAGATTCACATGTAATGGTGTAAAGCTATCGAATGAGAGGGAAATACTTGAAGAGGTATCATTGGCACATTGTACTGTTCCCATTAGAACATAAAACCGTCCCGCCGGATCACCAACGCCACGCATTACAACAAAGAAGGCTAAGAAGCAGGGTTTGAAAATCACCCGAAATGAGGGAACGTCATGCTCTGAGGAGCAGCAGTTGGACTTGTCACGGGAGGTGCATATGCACCGGGGATCGGTACGTCCTCATACTGTCGTTCGCCGGGCGCGGCACTGATATGGTCGTGCATGAATGTCTGAGTTGGGCGTATGCCAGGAGAAACTAGGCTGGGAGACATCAAGCCGGGCGACAATAGGCCTGGTGACATCATGCCCATCGACATCATACCTGGTGACCGCTGGGCGAACTGTGGTGAAGGGGAGCGGCGTCGTGCAGGTGGCGGCACTGCTACTGAGACGCGCACTGGTGCTGGAGAGATCGGCGCTGGGGTTGGGATTGGTGGCGCCATGGCGGACGATTGCAGAGGCGCGAAGCCCACCTGGGCCATCTTGGGAGTTGTGCTCTTCGTAGGTGCCGGTTGCAGGGTGAAGGGCTGAGGCTGGGCTCGCTTGGAGGCGTCGACGTACTGCACACCATCCTCGACGATCGGGCCCATGTTGTAACTATCGGCAGCACCGGCAGGAGTTGGCCTCCAGCCTCCGTCACGAGGGCTCAGTGGCATCCCTNGGGTGGTGGGTGCTGCTTGGGTGTTTAGGCGAGCGAGGTAGAAGTCACTCCTGGCTCGGTCGCGAACGGCCATGGACTTCCTGAGGGCGTTCTTGGAGTAGAAGCGGTAGAAAACGACGCCGTAGATGATAATAGTGATCGTCTCCACCACCACCTCGATGATGCAGCAGACCAGACTCCAGTTCTGTAGACGGCAGATGAGATCGTAGTCAACGTCTTGCTGGAAGGCGTCGTGCCGCGGGTTCTGAACGCATGCCCAACCCCACATATCCTTGTTGTTCGAACTTGAATGCGCCCCTTGCAGCACGCCAGCGCCGAGGAGCCACATCACGGTGCTGAAGATGAAGGAGCCAACTGCGATGGCCGAGTAGTATATTGTTGTCTTCTCCGCCCGTTTGTGACCACCCTTGTGGTATGCGTAGAAGATCAGCATAGATGCGAAGAGTGAGATGCAAGCGATCACAAGCAGGGTGACTTGTGGCCAAATCTTCTGGCCCACTGCCCATGGTGGGAAATTGTTTCGGGGAGGCAGCGCTTTGGTGGCATTGAAAATAGAGAATGAGGAACCAAGCATTGAGAGAACAATCAGAGAGCAGGAGAAATTGACGCCTCGAAGCATCATTTTCGCCATCCGAATTCTCATTTTAACTTTCTGGTCGATTTGTTAGTCGAAGCTCATTGTATTTAGCAGGAGATCTTGGACTTACCACATCCTTTGCTTGTCGCTTCTCAGTGTACTCCTCGGCTTTGTCGAGGACTTGCTCTTCCCTGAACGTTGGACTGAGAATGTTACCGTAGTCTCGAGGTGGAGCTCCAGGAGTCTTCATGGCGCTCTTCAATGGAAGTTTTGAAGGTGCCTTGGTCGGGTTGTGTGCGTCCGGGTATTCGTAGTTATCGGTGTTGGGCATCTCAACCGACTCATGCTTGTTCATGTAGCCAAAGCCGACATCAGATATCTGGGGCTGAGGTACAACGTAATTTGTTGGGGTCGGAAGCCTGAAGGCCGGTTGCCTCCCATCGACTGGAGAGTCTACCGCGGTGGCTTCGGCAAATCTAGCAACGCGAGGCGATTGCAATGAAATGGGTTGGCTGGCTCTTGAGATGCTTGAATCGTCTGAGCCAGACCTTTCTCGAGTGGCGACCGAAACTCGAGCCTTGTTCTTGAAATCCTGGTCCGCCATGATGAGGATTTCTGATATTTCTTGCAAATGCTGTGAACGATAGTGGTCTGTTCAATCGACTGGTCGTAATCCAGCAAAACGAGGGTGATCGATTCGAGAGACCGGCTCTACTGGATCGCTATCGCTGTAGACAGCAAAGCAAACAAGGCACGGTGGATTACTAGGAGTATTTACACAAGGAGGTATAATTGACAGAGTCCAGCTGCGTGAAGAAGAGTTCGAGACGAAGGGGTGGCAATTGTAGGGTAGACACGGTCTTCTGTATCGCTCTGCAGGCGCCTCGCACAGACCTGCGAAGATGGACGAATGCGACATGCGAAGGGAAAGTGTGTGATATGTGATATCGTACAGGGTACAGAAAGACTGGAGCCAGGGCGGCAATACTCACCACCGTCGAGACCGGCCATCTAATGAGCGGTGGATGAGGTCGATCCTATCATGTAGTGAGCCTCTGATAGGCCGGTTGGCTCAGGCACTTATGCTAGACTTAGCCGCTGGATGGAGACCAGGACGCATTGGAACTGCAGATGAACAGGGATTGAGATGCATGTAGTATTGATTGGTAGATGTGGTATCTCTCTGTCCACACAGTAAGCACCACTAAAGATGGCCGATCAGCTTTCGCCACGCTGTCTGGTACGACATACGGCAAAGATGCAGGCGAAGAGGCAGACGAATAAATATGTTGAAAGCCTACAGCTGTAATATCGTATCAAGGGCGAGATGGGGCATCACCAGTATTCTGCAGAAGCAGCACCTGTTTGCCCCTCCGCCATCTCAGGTCCGAGGACGATATGAGCGAGCGCATTATGTGCATGGCGCCTACGAGACACCGTTGAACGTAGTGCGAAGTTCGGTCAGCCAGAGGTGGCATCGATTGGAGAGTGAGGAGATACAGCCATCACATCCCACCAACGATGGGACGACAGAGTTCGCCCAAGTGTTGAGCGGTGGACCGCTTTCCGTTGCCGAAGGGCTCAATCTACCAATCATACCTGCTACATCAGCCAAGTAGCGGGAGCGGGATAGCCCGTTGTTAGCGTGGGCGCTTAAATCGACTCGACCTCGTCGTCCTCGCCGTCTCGTTCTTGATGTGATTGTTCTGCACCGACAACGTCCCCCATCGTCTGGTCATTTACCCTTACCTCCGCCCCTCGCGCTGATCTGCAAAGACGTCCCGTTATGCAGTTGTGCGGAACAGCTGCTACGCGAGCATGAGGATGACGAATCGACGCAGGCCAGCGGCCCGCACGTGCAGGTGAAACATCCTCTTCACCTTGCTCTCGCTGCAAGTTTCTGCGGAACGCACAGCATGGCACTGAGGGATTTATGCACTACGGCAAACCGTCGTGATACCTTGAAGCCAACGGTCAGAGGTTGGATGATCGGTAGGATCCTGGTCCAGTATAGTGGACCTGCTCTTGTTGGACCCCAGAAATTCAAGATCCGCGACTGGCTGAGGATTGGGCCCTGCAGATGGCCGGCTGCAGGCCCGCAGGACCTCCGCTCTCTTCTTGACTGTGCCGTAGAGTGCCACTGATATGCTGTGCCGCTGTGGTCCGGTCTGGGGCACGGTACCAGTAAGGTTACGGTGAGAGATGTGGTCTGAGACTCAATGCGCCGACCTGGAACAGCTTCTCACATGAAGTCTGCAATATCCATACTGTTTTCAAGATGTCATTACGACATGCAGAGAGTTTCGAGGCCCGCATTGGGCAATCCATGTGTGGTTCTTGGTTTTCCCTAACAAACCTTGGCACTTTTCTTCCTTCGGTGAGTATGCTTGTAGATGGCCGCATCTGCGACCGCTTTCGAAAGAGGCACAGCATAAATTGGACCCTGCTGGCTGGGCCCGTCTATATGTTGGGAATATCATCAAAGGCGCTCCCGCTGGTGACTTGCTGCGATAGCAGTACGCCATGCGATGCGCTCAACACTGATCGGGAGCTTTCTCTGACTCCCTGGTGGCGACCTTGGCAGGTGCCAATCAAGGATTACCAGGATCATCAAACGGGGTTTGTCGCACTCGCCTCAGTTGTTTTCCTTTTCCTATCTTCATACACATTCTCTGCTCTTTTTCTGACTGAGGGTCATAATCAGAGGCACTCTTGTCGGGCTCGGATCCAGATAGAACTCCTCTGACAATTCAGATTGTTTAGTAGATGCTTGAACTTAAGTCTTAGCAGGCTTGCCTCGTAATGGGAAGTAAGCTACTAATGAAGCGTCAGCCATAACTTTGATCATCTCAAAGCCGTATTCATTGTCATCGTAGACAGTGTGCTATCCAACTACCACCGCCGGGTATCGCGAGACTTGAGGTAGCGCAACAACGCTTCGATCAACACTGACAGCGTCATGTTCGCGATGACAAGCCACTTCACTCACCAGTCATGGGCCTCCCGTGACGATCTCGAGGGGCACACTGGTCTGAACATAGGCTCTGTCCCCTCCACTTAATCAGATGTGGTGACCTCGTCTTTCCACAACCGTCGCAGGGTTGCATCATGCCCTCAGGAACTTCATCGCCCCCAATAAAGAAATCGATGGAGCCGCGACGCGGCCGGAGGATGCTTCGCCCAGCCTCAGTCCATTCGCCAAGCTTCTTCGTAATGCTTGATCTATGACTTTGTGCTTTACTTGAACATCGACTTGGTTGTGCACAGCTTCGGTCGTGAGGGCCACCGCGTTGGTTGGGTGGGTATTGTCTTGAGTCTGGAGGTTGTTTTACGCCTTCGAAAGATCCATTCCATCGCCGCACTATCAGTCCACGCGCGGCTGCTTCCTCAATGTCTCGCGCGAAAGTTTGCGTCAATTCCGCAATCCAATCTTCGCTCGTACACAACTCCTTTTCAGCGTGGATTAGCCTTGATAGAACCTGGTCCTTTTCGAAGTTAATTCCGTTCAGTATGATCTTTCGCATGATGCATCGACTGCCTCGAACAGCATTCTGGCCATTCCGATCGCGCTCGTCTGTGTTCCATTCTTCTGGCTTTATTTCAAAATTTATGTCTCGAATTCTCTGCCAGTCCTCTTGATCCTGCTGAGAAAAACGGACCAAATTCCATACTTGCTCGTAAGCGCGAAATGGCTTGCTCTTATGCTCGGGCAACAAGCAACTAAGTGCGTCTCCAAATTGCTTGCCGCTCTCTTTTACTTGAGTCCACGGCACTCGTCGAGGGTTTGGCAAGGGTGTCGCATGAGCGAGGTTGCCCGTCCTATGTAGGCCCGCAGAACGGCTTCGGTCGCCAGTCTGATCATCAATATTACGCTTTGCAAGGCTTTCGTACGCCTGCGACGGGCCCTCAACAGTGTATCGTCCACTTGCGTCCGGATAAAGGACCCTCAATTTACCAGATGGCGTGCGCATGGGCTTCTTAGGGACCCCTAGAGGCTCCGCAGGCGCCGGCCCTGTAGGGCTGGTTGGTCCAATCTTGCTCTCATAGACGAGAGACTGTGAAAGAAGATGGGGTCGGCCATGGTGTCTTGTCTGATGCGCTGAGTTCTTGGACGTGCTTCTCCCGTCAGTTCCGTTTACCACTGTCCTGGATGGATGCTCAACAGTGGGTCGTCCGATACTACGAAAATTCTCGCCTCCGACGGCTGGCTCGGTTGTTCGGACCCGCAGTGCGCTTTTTCCTAGAGGTTTTCGTCTGATCGCTTTTTTCGCTTGGTGTTCGTGTACGTCCACAAAGTGTGCTCTCTCGGACTCGGAAGTACGAAGCTTGAGTTGCTCAGGGTCGCATGGATGGCGGTTGTTGATGTCCGGCTTGCTACGATTGTCTTGTCGTCGACGCATATCGAAGGCGTTTTCTTCGGCAAAGCTAGACATTCCTGGGTGATCAAGGAAGATGCCGTCGGGTGTCTTGGAAAGTCGAGATATATGAATGTCTGGTTCGCTCCCATCGTAAAGGGATGTGAATGTCAGACTAACAGGAACGTTGTAAATTATTTGATGTCAGCTCGAAGAGTTTCATATGGCCCTCTGAGTACGACCCTTCGAATGGTGTACTGATAGTCCAATCTGTCGTCTACACAACGATCTGGTTGCATCGCGAATATTGTAACAATGGCGGCTGACCTGGTTCAATATTGTCGTCAATCAAGATAAAGGAATTGTGAATTGGCATGCACATTATATCAAGATCTACTTCTCTTTTGCGTTTTTTTCAATGCCATTGCTGAATTACCTGACAAGAGTCTAGTCGCCTGAAATTCTACACATACAGTAAATGCAAAAAATGCAATCCCAACATCAACGAATAGCTTAGCATGGCTTGATGCTACAAAGACGAGAAAAAGAAAACAACGGAGACAGCCAATTGATAGAAGGCTTGAGCGACTACAGTGAATGTCATAGTCAGCGTTGTCCAGGCGAAGATGGCCGATATGGGAACAAAGGAAGCAATCTTACCTTCATATACAACGTACTTTTCAACACCGTTGTTATAGATAATACCGAAAAGTGTAATCAATTTTTTAGAGTTTATATGAATAGATCTGTTGAAAGATACAAGAGGCATAGAGCCACTGTCCACATCCATGCAACAGATCACAGACCGAAGGCCATCACACCGACGAAGATCGCGCCCAGAGAGTAGGCAACAGGGCCGAAGCCAACAGCCAAGCCGCCGGCACCGCTGAAAGGTGGAACTGTTGGTGCCGCAGCACCGCCAGTGGAGCTTCCTGATGCACTTGCGGCTCCAGTGGTGCCAGCTGCTGGGGCGGCGCCTCCAGATGGGCTGCCTGGGGCAGCGGCAGCACCACCTGCAGCAGGAGAACCGGCTGCGGGTTGAGATCCTGCTGGGGCGGGAGCGGACTGGGCACCACCGTGCTGGAGCACCGCCTGCTGGAGCAGCACCGTGCGGGTTGAGAGCCTGCTGGGCACCGCCTGCTGGGCGCCACCTGCTGGAGCACCGCCTGCTGGAG